>CABFOQ010031345.1:0-20625 GCA_900660455.1 Gephyroberyx darwinii
TTACCAATAAAAATGAATATAAAAAGTTGTGTTGATTGCTTATTGCAATGGTGCAGTAGGTTCGTTAATGATAACTGTTATTATGAGACACATTTTGGGGCATTGTGCACAATAAACGTATCAAATTCGACCCTTACTTATGGTAAGCCACAGGGGTATGTCCTATGCAATGGGTGATAGGTGGGTTATTGAAAAGTAATGTGGAGTGCAGAATCTTATGTGCATAGATTGACCACAATCTGACATGGTGCTATCACACCTTGGTGTTTGAACACATTGAACTGTTATTGCAGACATGATGAACCAAACTCCCACACAACCTCTCCAACAGAGAGGTGCTCCAGTATCAGTTGCAATCCCCTGCGGTGCTCGGCTTAATCTGTGTTTGGCCAAATGTGTCAGGGAGTTCGCTGTTCAAGTCAGGTAGCGGCTTACCGCTGAACAAAGTGCATCGTATGACGTAAATGAATTAGACAAATTATGAGAAGTGCTGAAACAGGACGACCCCTCACCACCACCACCACCACCACCACGCCACCGTGATCCCCCTCTAGGCACACGGGGTCCCCTGCCCATCTTTTCAGGGGCCTTTTACTGGGAGATATAAACAGCAGCAATCTCCTCACGTTGGCTGACTCCCCCACAAGCGTCTCGCTCTCTCCGTAATGCAGGGACGAGGGCATCTCTCTCTCCCTATTTTTCTTTCTTTCTCTCTTCTCTCTCTCTCTCTCTCTCTTCTCTCTCTCTCTCTCTCTCTCCCTCTCTCTCTCAGAGCTGCCATCCTCTGTCTTTTTCTCCCAGCCCTCCAATCCCTTCCTCATGACTGGCCATGTCACATGGGATTACGGTTACATACACCACTGGATGTTTTTGTCGCGCACAGATATACACATTAGCCAAAGAAAAATACTCCACTCATACGTTCCTCGGTTTGCATGTTGAGCCAGCACTTTTCGGTTCCCCGGCCACTTTCCATTTAAAGCTAAGTGATAGAATACTCATGAAGTAATTTTGCTGAATGACAGACATTTCCATTTTGTGCCATAATACTTAGAAATAGGCCTGTCTGATATGATGAAAAGTTGATCCAACTATGTAGGCTACTACACTGTCAAATGGTTCAAACACTTACATTTTAAGTCAGACATTATTATTGAGTTGCAATCAGATAAACAATGCTTTAAAAAGGTCTGTGCAGATTAAGACAAGAGGCCTTTATTTTACAAATCTATTTTATTACAGTTTAATTCATACCATGGCCCGTAAGCATCCTTCTCAAATGAAGACTTATTTAACATGTCTGAATACAGTCTTTCTCCCCTACTTATTCACTAAATTGCATGCGGCTAAAATAGGTCAACAGTGCACGTTAGCATCATTACCACAATAGTGTTAAGTGGCCTTTGGAAATTATGTCCCTCAGGAGCATTCATGAACACTTAAGAGAGAGAGAGGAAGAGAGGGCTGAGTGTAAAAGTTGCTTTTAAACATTTTACACCTAAACTGAAAAAAATAGTACAACTCACTATGAATTATAATTGTACTCATGAGTTAATTAAAGACTAATAACATTTTAGATCATATAATCTGTTGCATTTCTTGGAATATTGCATAAAGAACAACAGGTAACACTTGTTTTTAACCCAAAAAGGATATAAAGCTTTTTTGAAGAGAAAACCATTATAGGCACCATTTTGTAGCACTGTATTTACAACGTGGTTATGGTCACTTCTTGTGATGATCTATGTTGTCATATGATGTTTACTTATTTACCTGGATTGAATTTGCTCTGAGTAATAGCAGCAGCTAAATACTGCAGATGTAAATGTAATGTAGAGAGTCAGTGTCCTTCCTTACAAAGACAGAAACTCTTAGGAATCTGGATATGGAGACATATCATATAAACCGCTGCTGTGATGCAGCTAGTATGCTACACTCTTGACACACACACACACTAACAATGGTGCTCCAACAGATGCCGTGTGCAGGGAAAAAAAGGACTGAATACTTCATCAAGCTTTTTCCTAACGAAACATTCATGTCATGTCTTTCCTCTGAAGTATAGCGCTGACCCCAGTACACAGTACTCATGTAGAATTGACAAACATCTGATGTCATGTCATGTGTCTATGATGCAAGAGGCGTTGGTAGCCTAGAGCAGTATGGCAGATGATTTAGGATACCCCATCACCTGTATGGTTGGTCTTAACCTCGTTTACCTTCATTTCCGCTGTGTTTTTTGAGGGGGTTAGTTATATGGGTAATATTTTCTGAGGTTTATGTTTGTTTTTCTTGGATTAATTGTTAATATTTAGTCTATTTTTGATAATATGATGTTGATGATAAAAAAAAGATGGGGAAAGTGAATGAGAAATGTTCTCTCCTTCCTCAAAAACTACTAGCAAAGTGCCCTTGACCAAGGCACTCCCAATTGTTCTGCTCAGTGTTGAACAGTGGAGGACTGGGCTGCATAATTGTGTAAGTGAAGCAGGGCATTGCTGAAAAAAAGGACAAATAAATAAATGGAGTTGTGTTTGAGGAGCATATGTCAAAATGAGACTTCAAAGCAGTAGAGCAAGCCTGTGCTGGTCCTGTAGGTCTGCAATTACGCAAATGTGAGTACTTCAAGTAGAGCAACCCCAGTAATGGATAAAAAAAATGATAAATGGCATTTTTGGCCTCCCCGCATCTGATGTAGAAGTTACAGAATAATGAGACTAGAGGAGGGTGGGGGCTACTAATGGCGTCCTAATTAGCTTCTAAGCTTTGAATGCTTAATATCAGTGCGTAACCATGTGAACGGATGGACCCCAAAACTCTTCATCAGCAAAGTCTTCTTTAAAAAACAGTGGCTGTGCAGATTTTCTATATGGGTTATTGCTTTATCCCCCCTTTTTCCTCTCTCTCTCCCTCCTCCTCCTAGCAGTTTTCTCGAACAACGGACACCATCAGCATCATTGTGCTGGCGAGAAGTCAAGCCATTGTCTATAGAAGCTTGGCTTCGTCATTGATTGGCTTGGGGCAGATAATTAGCTTGCATCTCATTATTGCCACTAGGAATTATTTACCCTCCAAATAACAAGAAACGACAGGCACATCTTATTGTGTTTGACAGTCTGGAGCGCTGGAGGTCCGTCATACACTTACCATTCCATTAAACACGTAAGTGAAACATATATGTATAGAGGGGGGGATTTAAGATGTGACACATCTCATTAGGCCTCGTCAGGGCACTCCCATTACTATTTTTGTCTTTACTGAGACAGTAGGGAGACTGAGAAGAAAGGATCTCATCAGATTATCATTGAGTGTGGTTCCAGAGGTAGGGGTCTTAACCACTAAACCATCACTGGGCACATAAAACATACTTGTACAGTAGCGCTTGGCTGGGGTATTAAGTTATCAGACCTGAATATATGCTGTCAAAGGGGAAAAAAGGAAGGCCAAGCCCTGAGCTTGTACAGGCCAATTCAATTACTCCAGGCCATGGTCTAATGGAGAATGGACTAACCAGGCGAGGGGTTACTTTAGGATGGCTCTGCTGACTACTGCCTCTTGTCTACATGATCTAATTTATTAAGACACACAGCTATTGATTGGCTTCTGAATGCCAGAGGAGGAAAACCTATTTAGAGGCACTTCTGTAGTTTGCCATCTGGCAGAGGCTGAGAAAGATACTATAGGCAAACACACACACACATACACACACAGACAACATTGAAGAACATGCACACAGTGTGAGGTAATTTTCTTATCGCAGTAAGCCATGTAGGATATAAGACCAACTATTGGCTGGGGCTCCAACTACATGGGTCAATAAGCACAATCAATGGCTTCACCTGTGAGAAGAGAGGGGAGAAAAACAGCCGCTTGTGCATTTCTATAAACGTGGCTTCTCTTATCTGTAGTTGAATAAGCAGGGGTCAAAGGGCGAGCACTGGCAACAAAACCCTGTCAACCCCATGCACTCAGCATAACAGTATTTTGCTTACTGTCTTTCTCCTCTCTCTCGCTCTCCCTCCCTCCCCCATCCATTTCAAGCTCAAAGCTGTGGACACAACAGTCTTATCTGGCGCTGCCTTGCTGTCAGCGAGAGTGGTCTATTTTGGGCTTTATCTTGAGCAGGGGCTGGGCCGGAGCCGTGGGTCTGAAGCCGAGCCGGTGCTCCAGGAGATAAGGCAGACAGGGACACTGTAACCTGCATGTCCGCGGTCAGGGTGGGAATGGATGGAACCGGCTCCGCAATCAAACAGCTTCCTCTTCGCTCTGGATGGACGCGCTCGATGGACGCGCTCGATGGATCGGATCAGGATCACACAGCTGTGGAGGGAGGCTTACAAGGCTCTTTAAAGGCGTAGTTTGCTCAAAAAGGCACAGGGAAGGTTTTCAGAGCCTGCAGATGTAGTCTAATGCCAAATGTGGTTTAATGTCTCTCAGATCTGGATGTATGCATTGTAAGTTGAATAGATACGTATTAACTAATGTGCTACATTAAAAGTGGTGCTTATCTTTCTCATTAATTAAGGCTTTAGGCTTGTAGCTGGATATTCATTCAATAAATGATTCTGTTTGGATTTATAAGCGTGTATTTGAAACCTGACAGTTTTTAATGTTCCTTGAATTTCGCCTTTCAGAATTAGGGGCGCTTCAATGGCACCAAACAGACAACAGTACAGATGACAATTGACACTTAAGACCTCAAATCATTGCACAATCACATGGATTACAAAACATTGAAAGTTTTCAACCCAGGGGTGTATGGATAGTAGAGTAGGCAAATGAAGCACTTATACAGCCAGGCGTCTCGACGCGGCTCCACAGAGCAGCAGTAGCTGAGAGAGAAAGATCGAAACTAAGGCCAAGTCAAAGAGAATAGTCCAGCGAGACACTCAGGCAGCCCCAGCTTATAGTTTGCACAACACAATGCAGTGAGACTGCAGATGAGAATATGTCTGTCTGAGGAGGGGGGGTAGGGTTGGTGGAGAGAAAGATAGAGAGGGAGAGAAACCAGATGAGACTAGTCAGAAATGCTCAAGCTCTCTCGCACTGATCGACACACTACCTCAGCCTGACAGTTTCATTTCCAAAGCCATTGTGTGCCAATGTGCCAATGCACATTATCAGCCATTGCAATTTGAATATCCACTCTGCATTGCTAACTAAAAGCCCGCCAGCAGCAAAATAGAATACTATCCTCAAGGGTTTCAACAATCACATATTTACTTCAACAGCTTTCTCCTTCCTTTTATTGCCCGTTCCTGCTACTGCATTATCACAAAAATAACTCAATTCTTCTCATGTTTTGAAAGCCAGAGTTGAGTTAGTTTTTCATAAGCCAACATGGCATCTCTCTTTGTCCATGTTCTGTGATTGTATTCACTGTATCTCAGAAGAAATTGTATTTTTTAGGGAATTGGAACTGTAATCCTGTCCAGAAGAATCAATTATGTGTCCAGGTAAGGACAGTATGGAATGAAACAAAAATACCGATGCCTTGAATGCACCCAGTGTAGTGCTGAACAGAAACAAGAAAGCACTGTGAAGTCACACTGTTATTACCAATATTGTTCCTTTCCCTTCAGTTACCAAAAATAAAGTTGCCAAGCTAATGCACATTCACATCTAGCAGCTTCCCAGTGCAGCTGCAGTCTTCTGTTAGCCACTGTGCAACACGACTTGGGCAGTTGGGTTACGCGCATCTAGGAATCTCTCTACCATGCTGGCTTCTTTTTCTCATTATTTTCAATGACAAGGACCAGATGATGTGCATTCCCAACAGTGCCGAGACCTTAGAAGTTTAAAATATTTCAAATTTCAGCAAAAAGACACTACGCTTCAAACAGGTTTTCAATTGTTGCTAAGCAACAACAAGAGCCAAGACCAGCACTTCCCTCAAGCATCTGTTTAATGCTGCCAGCTAAAAAAAAGGTGCTCAGTGGACACACAAACCTTAGAGATCAGTGTGTTGCTTGATGGAATAACATTAGTTGTTGAGGAAGGCAAAGGAGAGCCCTGGTCGCCCCCAGTCTAGGAATTTGAACCGGCAACTTTCTGGTTACAGATTCACTGATCAAACCTTCCCTCGACTTCTTCTTTAATTACTTTTTGAGGTGTAAGTACTAATACATAATAATAATTCATTCACTAATATCAGATGTCTCTGATCCTCTTGAGTTGATTTCAGATGCAACATGTTTTTACTACAAAGCTTCATCTGCAGGACATTTCCTGTATTATTATGTGTGTATTATCCAGTCACCTCTGTGTCAGGGAACAATGAGATCAGAGCTCTGCATGAGCAGGTAATCATATCAGTGACACACCGTAACCCTCAGCTGCCGAGCAAGCTGCTGATGAAACTGATTATATTAACTCTACATTACCCCTCCGTATTGTACATACTGGTCACCCAGCTAATCTTATACATATGAGATCTCCTGTCTGCATTGAGTTGGGCAAATTTTCACTCATCATCACATATTAATGTTATGTTATGTTATGTATTCAAAGTACAACAATAGCACAGTTGCAAAAGAATGATCATAATATGTTTGAACTCAAGGAACTCTGTGGTCCAAAGAGAATAAAAAGATAAAAGATCAGACTGCACAAGACCAAGTCTCAGATTTACACTGAAAATGTGACTCCAAAAAATAACATGAATGCACCACGGAGTCCTTTTATCCATCCACACACAGATCAATCTTCTGCTGTCCACTGTGCTGTCCTTTTGAGTTTCACCAAAAAAGAATGGCGCACTGGCTTTTTTGCTGGCAGAACAAAGTAGCACTGATGTGACCCCGTGTTCATTGAAATAATTGGAGTGAGCCAGAATTTCTGATCTAATTTAGCCGGGGAGAGTTCTTGACCCTGGAGATGCAATGAGGCTGTGGCGCTGCTTTGCTCCCACAGAGATGGTTCAGTTAACTAGCGAGGGGGAGAGCCAATAAAATGAGCCTCCCGGGAGAAACAGAACTGGAAATAACAGAAGAGTTGTGAAACGATTGAGAATTCCTGATTAGCAAAGAGAGAGACAAAAAAAGGAGGCAAAGGAAAGATAAATGGACAGTAATGCAAGCAAGAACACATACATACTCTATTTTACTCTACCTGGCCTTTCTGTTTTAGGATAGGCTACAGCTGACAGCACATGCATTTGTGCTTAATTTACTGTTCTCACCAGTTCTGAAAACAAAATACAGTCAAAATCACAAGAACAAAGCAACATCTTCTCAATAAGTACTCCAAAAATCAATAGTACAACATTAAAGCAGCCTCACAGGCCAAACCTATTTAAATCTTAACCAAACAAAAGAAAGACAGCTACTTATTCAGTCTTCCACAAGATCCTTCGTTAGTCAAGTTTCAACGCACCAACAGAGGCCAGCTCTGTCGGCTTTAAATTATTTTGCAGCGAGTTCCATGAAGATGGAGCAAAGTACATCATGGCACATTTCTCTAATTTAGTCCTGACCTAAGGGACAGAATGCAAAAGCAATTCCTGAGACTGTAAGTGGTCAATTCCACCAATTTTCTTTCAAGATATAAGAGCACAAATAATCAGGAAGCAGGCTGAGGACTTCTCCAGTAGATAAAATGTGCTGGAGCAATTTCCACATTGGGTTCAAGAAGTCATGGTTACATAGTCCTAGTCAGGAGTTTGCCATTTGACTTTTCTAATTTCTATTTTCTACAATCTATAACATTTATCTACTCAAGTTGTGAATGCATCTTTATGAAGTAAGGATGGATCTGGCGAGGTAGCCAATTATTCACTGTCCAAGCTCCAACCCCCTTTAATTCTTACTTAATTTAGTTATTAATTTAATTAATAGTTACTCTCTACCTTGCTCGTGGACAAAAACAAAAAGTAAATACATTACGTGAAGAGATTTGAGATATTCAGCATTTTGAAAAACATGACAATGACTCTTTCAGAATGATTGATAACAAAATTATACAAAATTTGGCAAGTTTTCTTACCTTTGGTTGGTGAAATGAAAACACTTATACTTACAGGATGCAACTATAATGCAGACATATTGAGTGACAACACTGATATATAGTATTTTTGAATAGATTCTGTCCACAGACACAGTATATGACACAACATAGAAAAGTACAAGTTAGAGAATAAAGTCCTGAGTGGAGAAAATGATAATGCGTTCACAAACTCGGATAATAAATGTTTTAGAAATATTGAATGATTTGTTAGGTAATGTGTTTTTTTTTCCAAAATGGATATATGATGTTTTGCAGAAAACCTTTTCAATGCAGTCACATTTTTTCCATTACTTTGATCTCCCTGTGCGAAGAGTGAGGTGCAAGAAGAGATACCATGTAATGTAATAATTTATAGCCTAATATACCTAATTACCAAAGGTTTATATAAAGTATCTCAAACTCCTCTCTTAAAATTCTGATCACAATGCAATCATGACCCTCTGATTAGCAAGATGAGTACAAACACAAATGCTTTCACTTTGTTCTTCCTGGTGTGATTAGAGATGTATGCAAGTGTCAAGTGTAACCAGTGAGATAGATATATACGCTTCTGTGTATGGCAAACTCTGACAACCATGCTAACAGTGGTTCTCTAACACAGGTTATATCACGGGTCATTTGAACTGAGCAACCTAATTGGTCAAAGATGCATTCCAACTGAGCTGATTGGTTGCTATGCTAACTCTTGTGGTTACCAGGGAACCAGGTAACCAGGGAGCCAGTTAGGGAACTGTTGCTTTATGTCATTCCTAAGTATGTAAGCTACTTTGAAGAACACTTTTCAGACAGTACCCAGGCACTGGTTGTATAAAAGCTATAATGCACCAATGGGTGTTCTTCGTTGTAGTTATGGATACTTCAGTGATGGTATTTGGTGATGCCTTTTACCTCTCAACAATACCCATAACAGGTACTATTGCTATAACATTGCACAAAGTTCATGAATGTCACACACCATGGTTTATGCCTCTGCACAGTATTCTCGCTGCAAAACTCTGGATACAGAGGAGTAGGTCTGACTGGCTGGCCCAGATCTAGCTAGCTTTGAAGACTTGCAGTTCTGTACTGCTACTCTCCAGAGCTGCAGGCAAAATGACTGGCTTCTCCACAATAAAGCAACAACATGTTCTGTCTGATTTTTACTCCACTAAGTCTGAGGCCTGAGGAGTTGTATGAAATCTGTTTAAGTTGGAAGCCAGAGGTTTTTCTCTCTCCTCCCTACCTTCTTTCCCTATCTCTGCTGCCATCTTATTGTCTTGCTTTCCTGATGCTGGGAATAATACAAGCCACCCACAGTGCCTCACGACAATCACTTCCTATTTCAACAGAGCACCTTGAAGAAAACAGCCATATGTAATAAACATGAAATGTTCTACCTTTCAGACTATCCGGCGTTTCCTCTGAATTTATGAAGCTTGACATATTCTGAGAACTGACAATATGCTGAGAAGAATTTGCCCAATTGTGCAGCATATACATAGATATATCTTTGGAAACACATCATTCTACATAGATATCTCCACCAAACACTTACCTTCAGGTAGTGTTTTGCATTCTCGTCTCTTATAGACAGTGGATGGTTGTGGTGGATACTTTGCTTATGTCTTCTTCATCACTGGAACAGCGGTTTTGTGTACTGATCTTCTTCTAAGGACCATTCTTAGGCCCAAAAGGCTGGGATAGCAATGAGGGAGAGAGGCCCTTTCTGAAGCTAATCTCCCAGGATGTTCATAGTTCATAGCTTTTTGTTTGTTCATGCAACTCTCCCTCTAGAGAGTGAGTAATGATCACAAAAAAACAGCCATTTATGGTTTGGCTTTTTATGTCAAGAGACAAAATTGTTGAAATGAGACCCATTATATTTCTAGGAGAGATGTGGATGGGCATAGCTCCAGCAGAGAAACAAAGCACAACGTATGCACAACTTGAATTAAGTGGGTGGTGGCTTTGGTGAACCCAACAGCAAGGGAGAAGACTCAAGGCTCACTGTACTCAAACTCTTACAATCATGTTGATAAATGGAAGTCCTTCCTGCGTAGCACAGATCAATTGACAGCTCAGATTCGCCTTCATATTGTGGCTTGGATCATAAAACTTTAGTCCATGGTTTTAGAGCCTATACAACGAGTATTTTTAAAGACTAGTTGAACAAAACAATGGCCATTGAATCAAAGCTCTTATTATGTTTGAGAAGGACATTCTCTGCATTGCATTCAAAGGAGAAACTGTACACTGGCTATCGAATCTCACTTATAGCGATTGAATATCATGACATGCCTGAATTCCATGGACAAGGACATATCATGTACTCTAGCACAGCGGACACATAAGGCCATGATTTATTTGGGTGGCAAGTTTTCTGTTGCACAATCTGAAGTGTCTTAAACCATTTTGCCTGCAGAGACCTGGGCTCCAGTGGCTGTGGCAATGGCTGCAGCAATTCAGGAGGCAACTTTCATAGTGCTGCGCTTTGAGGGGCCATGTGCTGTTGTAGATGACTAATGATGATGGCTCTATGGTGCTTTGCTCAGGGCCTTCTGTATTTCGAGACTGTATCACTGCCTCCCTCTCTCCATACAAACAAGCATGCACCAGTGACAATTCAATGCGTACCGAATGGGTCCACCTCTTGGCAATTAACTTATGGTATTTTCTTCAACACTGCCTGATGTGTTAAATAAATCAGAGGATATATATGTTTGTGTATCAGAGGTAAATACATAATTAAACCATACTGCATAACACTTCCTTTTGCATCATGTGCTATGTGTGAATTGGAGTATGGTAAGGTTATAAACAGTGTAATCAGTCTTATGGACTATTTGAGAAAAAAAAGCTATTATATATCTCTGTAGTAAATATAGTTTCTCAAGAGGCAAAATGAATCCCTGGAACACAGAAGCTGGAAAATTACTTTTTCATTGTGGCTGACCGTTGTTTACGGTACAAAGAACCATCTTCTAGGCATGCCGTTGGTTCACTTTGTTGCAAATTATTATTTTTCCCCCAAAAGGATGCAGCACAGCTTTTAGTGCCATTGATGGATAGAGTCAATTTTCTTAGTGCTCTTAATGGTGATACATACACACAGAATACACACAAAATTCAAACAACGGTATTGGGGAGAATGGCTGCTCACCTAAGCTCATTCTCTCCACCAAGTTGTCACCAGCATTAGCAAACTAAACTACAACAGCAGTATTATTGCAAAATAATGAACACATTCAGAAGTTGGTTTAACATTCAGCTGTTGCCTGTGGGCAAATTAAATCCTTATCCAACAACATAAAATTCCCTCATTATTTTTTTTTTTAGTGCTGTGCAGAAAATGTTTGATTTGTTACAGCAGGTTATCTCTATAATTAGCACAAAAAGATGAATCATCCTGTTCCCACACACGCTTTGATAACAGAAACAATGGCTCAGTCAAATATACTTCTGCAAGTGATATGAAATATAAAATCACACAAAAAAGTCTAACTCAACAAGTCATTTAATTCACCACTGAGTCTGTGAAAATCTGTCAATAGGATGATATAAGTGTTAGTTGTATAATTGCTTGTTTCCAAGGCAACCCAATTTATTTCTGGAAGTGACGGGGTCTGCCTCATTTGCAAGTAAACTCTTCAAAGAAGTGACACTACATTGAAAACACGGTAGATTATCTCACCCTCTTTGGACATGTCTGTTAAAACGGTGGAAAAAACAACAAATGAGCAACAGAAGTGCAGGTGACATGACTATCAATCAACTCAGGTATCATCCATCAACATTAACATCAATACCACTCGACAAATTATGATGGATGCCAAAAATGTGGTTACATCATTACATTGATTCTCTTCCACAAGATGGCCACAAATGGAGCATGAATTCAGTAAGTATTCAACACAGTCTCAGGTAGGAAATTGCTGCCTGATGCCTATCTCAAAGGTCTTTCAGGCAGTCATTACGGCACTGGTAGCAACTACAGCCTTCTGTTACCTATCATCTGTGCAATAAGTAAGGTATGCCATAATTATTCTCTCTCCCTCTTTGTCTATCTCCCTCTTTCTGTGTGTATGTGCATGTGTGTGTGTGTGTGTGTGTGTGTGTGTGTGTGTGTGTGAGACAGATGAAGAGTTCTGTTCTGCTTCCTCCTGCTCTGCTCTCTTCTGTTCTAATATCATAAACAGCAGAGGCACGGGCAGAGAGGAGGCGAGAGCTCGCTAGACCGAGCCTTTGTGAGCGTGACAGGCCTGACTCACGAGAATGAGATGTTTCCAAAAATAAAGGAGGGAAGGGAGAGAGAGAGACAGAATGTGCTGAACAGGCTGGAACACAAGAAACCAGTGGATTAAACCCCCACTCTTCCAAAAGCCCTTGGATTCACCACAAAACATGTCGAATTAGTGGGAACAAACCGCATGTATAAACAGCCCTTAAACACTTTCCCCCATTGCCACGACTCAAAAATAAATAAATAAATAAATGAATGATGTGCCGTACTCAGATCAACATTGTTAAATGTTGTAATAAGTAAAGAGCCCAAGCTTAAAAGAAATGCCTTAGATAACCGCAGAGCAAAAATCTCCCATCTTACTTTGTGTTTGTGTGTGAATGCATATATAACTTGTACAATCAATTGGGCTTGTATCTCTTTCATATTTATTTACTTTGCTCCTCCAGGAGCAGATGTGCCCCACTAACCCTAACCAGATACAAGAGGTTGATTATATATTCTAAATAGGCACCATAATGCACATATTTGGCTTTTAACATGACAGATTGCCCTCTGCAACCGCAGCACTATGAGAATGCTGTAGTTTCAGCTCGCTGCACTAAGGATCATAATGCTCTGAAAGCCCACATAAGCCAGATAGCGACTTCTGAATATTTAAGTCAGTTAGATAGGAAAATGTTTGCAGTGCTCGCTAGTTTTGTCTGTTTTATCCTGCAAGCTTTGTCTAATTTGAGTACATTAACAAAGGAATAACGACGCTAACCAGCTCATTGGTGGAGAAGCATTTTTCACTCAGACGCTACCACCAGCACCACAATCATCACAGCACCCTATTCAATTTTCACATGACCTAAATATTCCTTTTCATTTCTGCTGACTAGGTACATAGTCCAGATCTCTTCATTTCAAACTATGTGCATGTATGTGTGTGTGTGTGTGTAGTGGTATGCAGTAGGTGGTGGACAAAATGATTATCTCAACACATTCACAGAGACAGACAGCGAGCGACCACTTGTCTTGTGATTGGTCAAGCTTCCCAATCTACAGTACTGTAAGGCAGTCTGCACAAAAGCAACCCAAATCACACTCATTATCAAGCAGATGACGATGACAAAGATGATGACGCTGATAATTTGTCATACAGCGCATTGATCCCCCGTCAGGATTTGGACGGCATGCCGGTATCATGCGACACTTTAATCTAGCATGAAAGACACGGGTAATCCTTGTTGGAGGATTACTCCCGGCCAGCGCTCTCTCTCTGCATATTCCAACTTTAGTGTACATGTGCTTAAGTGCTAACCGGGCCACGTCTACCAATTGTGATCTGTCCGTGGCTCCATCACTCATCCTTAGTCTTAGCAGACTAGGGAGCATGTTTACTCTTGACTCCCACCACAACGAAGAGGATTTAACAGTGAAAACGGGAACCTATGTAAGCTTACATCCTGACCCATAGCCTGAGCATACTGTAGCAGCAGTCTCCACTGATTAAACCACACATTCACAGTGTGATAACATTATGTTGTTACAACACACACGTTCCTATGAACAGCTCAATCCTACTAGGGTTTGTTCTGTGCGACACAATAGGCTTCCTGAAGCTATCAGAGCACAAAACATTGTGGATTTTCTGTAGGCTAAATCTACTGTGCAGCCACGATAACCAAACCTACAGTAATAACCGGTGTAGACGTCTTCTCACCCTGCATCTATCCTGCATGAGCACTGCAGAATTTTCAGAACAACTCCTCTTGGTGGTGGAACAACATCGCAGCAGCAGTTGAGCAGCCAGGTAACAAGGAGTTCTTGTCATTGGAGTTGTTGTTCTAGATTGTATTTGTTACACCTCTCCAAACACTACAGTCTTGTCAATAACAACAGCAATACAGAAATCAGGCCTAAAAATGATGAACATCCTTCCTCCCGCTTAAGTTTTGATTTCTCACAACCTAACAACGGAAACTGTGGTCTAGTACTCTTGATGCACCAATTCTGCAGAGAGCACATCTTCTGAATGTGGTTCTACTTGGTAGCTATTCACGTCCCTGTTTACATAACAGAGCAAACTGATAAGGAAACCGGCAGCTAGATTGACAGAACACTGTAGATAAATATCTAAACTGCCAACTGTAACATTTCCTGCATGCAGCACGTCAAGAAACCCCAGCATATCCCAAAAATACCCTTGAGCACACATAGGTGTGACGCCAGAGATAGAGCCAAGGATAAATCCTCCTACTCTAAATTTGCTCATAACAGATTTCCAGCAAAATGATCCAGCTACTGAATCTCACATTACAGGGGGGGGGGGGTTGTTAAAATATGCAGGATGAAACCTTTGAAGCTCCATCCGCAATTTAATCAGTTAATATTTAAAGCAAGGATATTCTTTTTATAAGACATTTGCATGGTGGGCTGTTGGAGTAGGGGGGGTGAAGACACAAAGTCTGTGATATTATGTAGAGGAATCTTCTCTCCACTCCATTTTTAGCAGGCATCCCGCTGATCATCGGTATTCAGAGGCCTGTACTGCCTATAATAGCTATCAGCCTGTCAGACAATAAATACAGCAACATTTTTCCAAGGCCACCCCTCTAGGGAATAGAAATCATCATTATATTCTATTTTATTGGAACTGCATCTTAACCTATATTACTGTAGCGCTCTTCTTCTTCATTATCCCAGGTCAATATTATCAGACAATATTTTTGTATCTGTGTATCTAGTTTGTTATAACATTCATGTGACAGACCACATGTTAACGGTAACACACACGTCATGTGATGATAGCAACACACTGTGAACTGAAGAGTAGCACCGGTGTGTGTGGTTTCAAACTAGACACACAAATGTGTCGAAAATGAAAAACCCTTTGTAGAGTGAACAAGCTTGTCTATAAAAGGATTTGCTAACACTGTCCCAGATGTTTTGGTAATAGACGTGGCCGCTGGCCTTCTGTTTTGATATCTATTAGCTTTGGAAAATTCAAATGAGAAACAATGGGTTATGAATGGACAGAGAGGAGGGCAGAATGAAAAAACAACAGTGAAAGAGATTGCATTGTTTTAAAAAATGATCACAACACACAGCTTTCTGGTAACCCCCCTTCTACACACACACACACACACATACACACACACCTACACAGGCACATTATGAACAGAGTTCCACAAATTGCGCTGCAAAATGAAATGATCCTCACATCATCATTCACTTAACCATTATCAATTTGCTGTGGCACATTAGTCATAAAGCCACAAGGCCATTAGAGAGAAAACTACTGCAGCTCTGCACAGTGATGACTGTTATCCATGTAGTCTACAGTTAATTTTACAAAAGGTTGTTTGGCTTTACAGTGTGTTCTGACATCCATATAATGGAATGGCTTCTCTGGTCTACGGGGGCTCTGCTAGGACAAACACCGACCAGCTTTTGCCGTGCAGGGATGTATGACACTTTCTCCCTCACACTCACAAACTGCACACACTTGGATGGGTACACATACTCACACATGGAGCATAACCGTTTCACCAAATATCCCATAGAACATTCTGGGAAATACATTGTAAGTCAATGTCATTTCAAACTAAATACATGCCTAAAATGCAGAAAATATGCTCAGCAACCCAATGAACCGTTCCAGTTCCAACAAATACTCGAGTGAACATGGCCACACAATCAAAACAAATCTGCAGAGTAGAGTGATGTCAAGGCAGAATCCAATTCTTCCTTTTTCCTGAGTAGCTTGTCAGAGGATTGAGTCGTCCACTCCATTCCGTTTAAGGCAGCTTTCCATATTTGAGTGCTTCTCGGCACAGACCCTTACTGCACTTTAATTAAGGTTTGGCATGCATTATACAAATAGAAAATGCTTAATAGTGCAGAAAAGCTTGCATTAGATGAGCTTTTTCCCCCTTTCAAAAAAAGCCAATGTTTCTCAGTCAACAGATGGTATTTACTCAAATTATACACAGCAAATGAGGGCTAGGGTGACATGCTTTTTTTCAAAGCCCATTGGCAGTCCATTAGAAAACAGAAATTGTGTGCGCAAATCCACCGAGATACAAGGAGAGTGACACAGAATTAGAGATGGTTGTGTTATTCATTGGCCGCCAAAATCCAATAAAAAGTCTTCAGATCATAAAATGAAAAGTATCTCCAGCAAAGCATTATAATTGCCTCTCAAGATTACACACATATCCCTTTTCTTTCTGATCCAAACACAGATCCATTCCCAGTCAGATGATGCAGAACACTACAAAATCCTAATTGCTTTGATTATGAACAATGTGTTTCTCAGTGTTTCTCAGGAGAGGTACTACCTTGGTGGGAAAGAGTTCAATATGAGAGCATGTCTGACAGAATGAATCACTTTAAACCAGATCACCTCTGTCTGTTATCTTTTCTCAGCCATGGAGAGAAACAGAATTGCCGGGGCAGTCAGATGAACATGTGACGAAATGGGCCGACGCGCAGAAGCAACAGGATTTGTGATCTGCATGTGCTGAATGGGACTAAAATATACATAAGTGAGATGTTAATTCATACTCCCATCACATCTGGCACAGTCTCAGCCCCAGTTTAAAGATTAAATCCCACAAAATGCCATGCATTGTTTCACCAACAACTAGCTGATTCATCTATCTCACATGCTCAGGAAGCATTTTAAGAGGTTTCTGGAAAATATCTGACAAAGTCATGACAGTTTAATGGAAAACAAGCAATAAAGTGTACATCATGGACAAACTAGACGAAAGCCATTCTGGATATATTTCAACTTATATTTCATTGCTTTCATTCTCTTAACTCTGAACATAGAGGAATCTGAAAAGATGCTAGGCCCATCTGACTTGGGCCTTCAGGGTCCAGATTGGGATGATCAATGTCCAAAACAAAACAGTAATTGACAACCTCATAATGAAAATGGGTCCTTAATAGATATTTCTATTAAGCGGTACCTACAGCACAGCATGCAATTTAGCTGGGTTGTTTACAAGCAATTCCAGCATCATATTTTGTGTTTCCAGGCTAAGGTCATTACTTAATTGAATTATTTTAGGGGGAAAATGGGACAGTGGAACACATTTTCCACAAAAGCACAAGGCTAAAATAAATAATTTAATGTCTACAGCACACATCATACAAAACTGGCAGTTATTAATCGTATTCAATGCTCTCTCCTGGCATATGTGCATGTTGCCATTCAAACATCTGTCAACATATTGTGGTTAAACTCACTTTAAGAGAAATACCACTCAATTTAGATATACCTTTAAATAGAGATATCTTAGTCTTACAGCCTTCGTTATTCAATC
This sequence comes from Gephyroberyx darwinii, assembly GCA_900660455.1. Taxonomy (NCBI): domain Eukaryota; kingdom Metazoa; phylum Chordata; class Actinopteri; order Trachichthyiformes; family Trachichthyidae; genus Gephyroberyx; species Gephyroberyx darwinii. The sequence continues at coordinate 17,545 of CABFOQ010031345.1, forward strand.
ACTACTTGTAAACATGAAGAACTTTGACTCTGAGTGACATTCAATCTGTGATGCTGTACTGATGTACAACAAGAGCGGATCTATTGTCAGTAAACAAGAACTTGACTTTGTGGGCTTGTACAATGTTTGAGTTTATACATACAAATGTGTTTTAATTTAATAGCAGGTAAATTAATAAATTCTAAGAAAAAAATGGAAAATTTGATTCTCAAGTGAGATATCCTCCATTTGAACTATTAAATGACTACTAGCACGAAACGGTTATTCATTATAAGTCATCTTGAGATGTTTGTGTACAAAACAATCCTATGTTATTGAAATATTGACTGATGCATTTCAGGGGGCAAAGTTCTTCCAAAATGGATATTTAGCATTTTGAAATGAAACCCCTTCAAATGGTATTCCCAGGAAATGATCTTGTCACAGTCACCTTTTCCATCTTTCCCAGTTCCTTTTCTGTGGAGCAGAATTATTAGTATTCACCGATACAGACTGGTATTAGGAGTTATAGATATCAAATCTGAAATTCAGTGGTATTCCCCTTTAACATGGAATGAAAACTGCAACGGAAGGAAGTTGAGCAAGGTGCCCAGGGATACACTTTGGGGAAACGCTTCCCATTAAATGTCAAATACACTTCACATTCAATGACAAAGTTTAGCATGTAGTTTGACTACCAGTCCCCGGGACCCAAATGACAAAAAAAAGTTTTGTTCAAAAATAAGAGATCCACCATTTGAAAAAAATGTTGCTCCACTGACATGAACAGAAAATGCACAAAGGGATATTGTCTTTCTTAGGTCCTTGTAAGGTTATTATCTAGCTTTACAAAACACAAAATAAGAACATTTAAGATGCTTTAATAAACTGTATTTTTAAAATATTGAGCTGTCAATATCAGGTAATGATTTTTGGATATGCAGTGTTTTGTAATGAAGCCCTATGAGTCCAGGTGAGGGAAGTACATTTTGTTAATTATCAATGTAAATCCTGTGACCTTCTGGGGAAGTTTAACAGTGAGGATGCTGGTTTTGTCATCAGCTAACTTGATCGATCAATGTTTCAAAACACAACCATGAGCACATCAATTCTGTAGAGGACCAGGAAAAACCCCAGACAGCTTTGTTATTGTTAGAAGCATCATACCAAGATGCTTCCCATCTGTTGGTGTGAACGTATGATCTCTGCCCAATGAGAGGGATAAAAACAATTTTGCAAAATGGAAAATTTTTATTTTCAAAAATGTAAGCAACAGATTACACAGTTAACTTTCAGCAAATGCAATCCTAACTGAAACTGTACTCACATTCGGGACTTCAAAATGAAAGACTCACATACTTACACACAATCTATCTATAATATACAAAAAAGAATACATAATAAATATTAAAATGGCCACAAGAGAAAAAAGTAAGTTATTGAAAACAATCAGTAGAGAGCAAATGTAGGGAAAGTAGAAACAAGACAGTGTGCCTTAAATGTCTTTTTTTATCCTTTTACATTTTTTACAAATTGTGCAAGATTTCATACTAAGGCTCTGGTCTTGAAGTGACTGTTGTCTGATCCATACTGCACACAAACACGCTGACATGCACAACCATGCACCCACTGACACATTCACGCACACACACATACACTCACTCACACACACACACACACACACACACACACACACACACACACACACACACACACACACACACACTCCCTGTGCTCTGAGCACTCTGTGGGGTGTAGCAAACCATTGCAGAATAAAAATGGGCTGCTCAGTGTATGGCCTGTGATGCTCATGGGATTGGACCAGCTTTTAAAATGGACATGCACTTCACGTTGATGTGAAAAGACTCCCCTTGCATCTAAAAAGGACTTTTCAGGAGTGAATGAAATAAAAATAACCCAACAACCAAGAAACATGACAATATCATAACCATTAAGGCAAGAACACCCGGAGTGGCATCAGCAATACTGTAACAATATGTCAGTGTTTAGGTACATGGATATGAAACATTTAACTAGTTCTTCACTGTCTTTTTTTAAGCACAAGGTTGTTCTTAAAAGCAACTTTTTTTTAAAATCCAAACATCATTTCATCTTTTTTCCTCTTTTTTGTAAAAGGTGATAAGAAAATAACAATGCCAGACACTAGGGACATATGGATCGTAAAACTACAAGAAATAATTTCTAGTTTTAAGTTGCAACTTCAAAACCACACATTGTAAATCCCCATCGTTAAGCCCCACCCAGAAAATGAAAAAGATATCACTTACATTGAAACCATTTTTATCCTCTTGTGATGGTGTATTCCAACAGTCACCAAGTTTTGCTTTACTTACAGCGATTGTGAAGTCTGTTGCAAATTAAAGCATTCATTGTTTAGTTTGGAAAAAAAAACAAGTTGTCCTTGCAATGCAACTGGCAACTGCTGACCAAAAAAAGCATCTTTACATCTTCTTTTTAGTGCAACTCTTAAAATGTAAAACATCTCCAGTGATTCCTTGAGAGGTAATCATTTCTTTGTTTTATGTTCTTTTTTTATTTTATTTTCATATTTTTATTTATTTCATACCTCACAGAATTACGCATCTTCAAAATATCCAAATCAAGGGGGTCAGTCCTTTGTTTTCATTGTTTTGTCAATAATTCTTCTTTTTTTTGACTTTTTGCTTCTCTGCATTGGCATGGCCTTCCACAGCGTCTGTTTGCTAGAACATAAACACAGGATGGGATCCAGACCTCCTGTGTATTCCATTCCCTTCAGCCTCCATGTTTGATATTCAATCACTTGAACAGAGCCCTGTGATTGAAAATTCAACTCTACCTCTGGAAAGAAGGGTGAGGAGAAGGAGGAAGAGGAGAAAACTGGAGTATGAAGAGAAGAGAGATAGAAAGAGAGAGTGCGCTGTACAATGGGAACAAGCCCAGATCAAGATCAATCAGGGAAATATAGAGATAGCGGGAAAAAACCCACAGCAAAGCCTTCATATAACGCAGTAGGGTTCCCTTGGTAACCTGGATTTTCTGCAGTAGAGGAGTGTGGTGCTGAAGCAGCGCCGGAGCTCCCTGTTAGAGAAGATGCAGATG
>CABFOQ010031346.1:0-10027 GCA_900660455.1 Gephyroberyx darwinii
GATGAGACAAGACAAGATAAAATAAAAGTAAAAAATTAGGTGAGAAAAGACAAAATGAGATAAGACACAACAAGAAGAGATGAGATAAAGGACATGAGTTGAGGAGACAAGATGAAATGAGCCAAGACAAGAAAAGACAAGATGAGATGATGAAATGAGACAAGATGAGACAATACAAAATGAGATGAGATCAGACTAGACAATACTAATTGCGATGAGATTAGTCAAAATGAGATGAGATAAAATGAGACGAGAAAAGACAAAACGAGACATAAAGAAATGAGACAAAACGAGACTTACCAAAATGAGACAAGAAGAAATGAGACAAAACGAGACTTACCAAAATGAGACAAGAAGAAATGAGACAAAATGAGACTTACCAAAATGAGACAAGATGAAATGAAAAAACACAACATGGGGTGGGGCGCCCTGGTGTCTAGTACTAATCTTCCAGAAGCCCTCAGATTCCGCTGAGATGAAACAAGACAAGACAAAACAAGATGAAACAAGATGAGAAAAAATGAGACATTCAGACAACATCAGACAAGGCAAAACAAAATGAGACAAGATGAGACAAGATGAAACGTGACAAAACAAAATGAGACAAGATGAAACGTGACAAAACAAAATGAGACAAGATGAAACGTGACAAAACAAAATGAGACAAGATTAGACAAAACGAGACAAGATAAAACATCTAGTCTGTTGAGATGCAGCCCTGGTCCCAGTAGCCTCTAATAACATTGGGAGAACTGTGTGTCTCACAGAAGCCCTCAGATCCCTATCAGCCAACCACGTCCTGCTCTCCTAATCACTGCAGATGTGATCACTGAATTATCCGTCTCCTCTGATCTTTCCGACTGATAGAAAAAATACACTTCCCTCTCTCCAGGGCACAATTCAACTCCAGTGAACTGCCACCATTTCCCAGCCTTGCGTCTGCACCCCTCATCCTGTTCTGATCATATCTCTAACAGTTCAGCAGGAGGAAGAGGAGAGATCACACACCATCAATTGCCTGTCACGAGACATTTGTTAAGAGGCAGCCGTGAAAGCGATGGTTGTTATGTATGTCATGGTTCATAAGCAGTACACATCTGAATCAGAGCACAACCACAGTACATGGTCAGAGGAGATTTAAGCAGTGAGGAAGAAAGGCATAAACATCCTTTATTTAACCACTGTTTAGTTTACACCACCATCCATGAGATGAGACTCACCACTAAATCCAAACTGGCCCAAGATTATCAACTGTATCAGATGCTCGAGATACTGATATTTCATTTAATTTGTCAAATATTTTAAGAAATTCACAAAAGAAAAAGTGTAAAAACTACATACAGAAAAAGTTTCTTCAATGATTGTATGGTTAGGCCAGTTCTACATGGTTCTATATAGAACCATAATAACTCAAAGACTCTGATCTATGAAAAGAAACAATAAATAAGCCGAACCATTGATCGTTATTTTGATCCTGCTTGGTTCTATGTAGAACTACTTGAGCATGATGCTATAGAGAATCTTTCTAAAGGGTTCTTTATAGCACCATAAATGGTTCTGCTGTGGTACAAGCCTAAAAAACATTTTTGCTAATATATAGAAAACATTTTGTTAAGAATGTACCTGACAGGCCATCTTTGAAAGTTGTGGAAACTTGACCAGCTTTGATGTCCAACAGCTGGCTTAATTGAATCTTGATTAAAAAAAAAAACACCACAGGCAAACATAGCCCTCCACCTTTCTCATCTCCTCCAAAAAAGAGGTGCAGAAAAATGATAACAGATAGCCAGTAAATGTAGCATGAATGATTAAAGAGCCCCGCAGGGAGAGGTTGTCAAACACTGGAGACAGTAACCTTTTTATTTGTGTCATCTCTGTTCATTTTCAGCTGGGGGCAGGAGAAAGAGAAAAAGGGAAGAGACGGAAAGTGTTGCACCAGAGGGTGTACTTGAAGGAGGCTAGACTAATTTGCAGAAAAAACAGCACAGCAAGAGAGAAAGGGTTTATCTCACTATGAACAGAGGACATAAAAGCAATATGATAATCTCCTAAACTTTGGGCTGGACGTGGGCTGGATTCATGAGAGAATCAACCTTGTGGGCTGGTTCTCGCCCAAAATTAACACCACGGCACACCCAGGCAGGACAAGCTACAGTGACTCAGCTTTGAAACTCAGCAACTTCCATTCAGTCTTTTTTTCATTCTTTTTTTACTTTTCTCCCTCTCACCCTCCATCACTCCTTCTATCCTTACTCCTTTGATCAGGAACCTAAACAGAGGCAGGATTTACATCAGTAGCAGCAAGCTGCTCTCATCACTATACTCTGCCAAAGCTCTTTCTTACAGTAGAGCTTTCCAAACACCCAACATTCAGGAGAATTACATCTGGTGCAGCCTTTCTGTCAGCTAGACTATGACTGTGTCTAAGAGCTAGCCACATAATCCTTAACTGCTCTTTATTTAACCTCAGATTGAAGTAAGGAAGTAAAAGTCACTGCAGTTTGCATTAAATTGAAATAGTGCTTGAAAGTGTGAACAGTTGGTTGTAGTTTGAGCTAACTAATTTAGCTTGTGTAAACAAAATGAACAAAAATAAAACACTATAAATGAGAAAATACTAATTGTATTTGGGGTAAACAGAAATTAATGGGATCCATCTATGTTACCCAGCAAACATGCCCATGTTGGCCCAATGCAGGCCCTATGCAGGCAAAATCACTGACCCAATGCAGGCTGCCAGCCCACTCCACTCCAAAAAAAAATCAAACAGGATATTTATTAATTAAAGAAATTGTGTAAAGCTAATCAGCAATGGGTCCATGTTGGTTTTGTGTGGGCTGCCATCACAATGGGTGTGGAGTGGGCTGCCCATTTGGGGTGGGGTGTGGCGCACTGTGGGTTGCCCACAGTGGATATTGACATGGGCCGCCCATTTGGGGCAGAGGCACGGCACAATGTGGGCTGCCTGGAGCTCCAACAGCACAGAATCAGCCCACATGTGGCCAGTGCTGTGCTGTTTGTTGGGTATTGATTTTCACACAGGACTTAACATTTCTTTCATTCTCCACACCAATCTAAAATTAAATCAAATCAAAGTTTATTTATATAGCACATTTCATAGATTAAGATGCAATGCAATGTGATTCACATCAAATAAAAGTGTACAGATTTTTTTTTTTAAATATTAAAACAAATACAAAAGTGATTAAAAATAAAATAAATTAAATATATCAAATCAAATCACATTTATTTGTATAGCCATTAAACACAGTTAGCCTCAAATAGCTTCACAATGTCCATAGTGTGAGAACAATTTATGGTGGCACATGACACCCTCCTATGGACCCTCCCAGAGGACAAGGAAAAACTCCTACAAAACCTTTTAGGAAAAAAAATGGAAGAAACTTCAGAGAGGGACTACTCAGAGAGGGATCCCCCTGCCGGGACAGTCGGGCGTACAATAGATGCCAAGTTTGGGCAAACAGACTATACAATCTAGTTGTTCCACTCATACAGCATGTTAGGAGGTTATCATTTAAGTCCCTTTACCCTCTCGCCATTAGGTCTTGTTCACTTTGAAACTTCTTACAGACATCATTGTCTTTCCAAACAAGTCAGTGATTCATTTATTTTGAGAAATAGTCTCATGTTTGGTTTTAGCCTATAACTTTTATAACTGGCAATGAGTTTCCAGGGAAGTTTTGTTTGAATAAATGTGCACAGAACGACACTATGGATCACTCCCTTATAACTTGTGATGTCTGCAGGACCTTTCAGGACTTTTAAAACCATGCAAGAACTGATGCAGGGATAATGTGAAACAGAGGTGTGAAAAAGGAAATAAGCAAAAAAGTGGAGAAAATTTTATGGAAAGAAAAATCAAAAACCAATGATCAGGATGAGCTGATCAACCATCATACTATTCCAATTATTTGAATAATAATCTCAAATGTACACTGTGCTTCTGTGCTTCCAATCTAACTGCCTTGTAACCACAGACTTTCACATAATGGGGGTCTCTTAATACAAATACCCCACATGAACTACTAGTGCAACATGAGGAATGATCAGAATGTGTTCTTTGCAGAGCAGATGGTTGCAATTCTGCCAGCGTTAACTAGCACAGAGCGATTATGTGTGATGATAAGTTGCTTCTCAGTTGAAAGCCTATCATTAGGGCTTTAATTAAAGCAGTAGCCAGGGAGGGTGAGACTGTCTGCCAGTTTGGTAAAGGATTCCTTATACCCATGGGGGGGCTTTCACTCGTTCTCCTTCCCTCTTAGCCACGTGGTTCTTGTGTGCCACATGAGTCTCTTTTTCCTTTCGTGTAAGGAGCTGGGTATACACAGACCCAGGCGCACACATGCACTTATAGACACACACAGATGGCAGGCTCTATGACTGGAGGCAACCAGTGTCGCCTTGTGTGGTCGAGTGTCTAGACTAAGTGCAGCCCAATGGTGGCATTACAAAGGGGGTGGCTGGAGAGAGGGCATTTCAGAGATCATATGAATTAAAGTAACCTAAAGTTCACTGTACACCAGAGCCTGTCAACAGCACAGCAAATTAATTATTACTGCGTCTGAAAATGTGCAAGTGTATATTCATATTTACAGTATGTCTTTTAATATAATATACACATTCAGAAGTGCATATTACACATTGTGCACCCATAAGTCATGCTGCTTTTGTGCCCTTGATAGACAACCCAAGGAAAGAGATATTGTTCTGTGCCACAGTTGCTTAGTAAAAAAAAACAACTAAAATCTGTTTCTTTGTTCCAAGTACAAAGAAACAGTAATACAATCTGGAGGCAAAGGACAAGTGGAGAGCCCAGGCTGTGTGTGACTGGCCTAGTTTTGGGGGAAGCGAATGGATTAATAAAATATGGCTGGGAATGGATGTGGCTCCCCAGACCTGATTGGAGAGCCAGAGGAGGACAAAGTCGCCTTTAGACGCCAGTCTCATCTCTGTAACTACACTTTAATGTTTAAGCACTTCTTGAAATTATTTTTGTAGATTTGCTTTTGTGTAGTGTCTTTAACACTATTGAGTTTTACCATTATACAGTTTTTGCCTTATATTCTTATCCTTTTGTCTTGTGGCGTCTTCTTGTTTTTATTTGTTGTAATTTATGAGTACGAAATTTGCTTTTATGTGATTGTAAAAGCACTTTGTAAAGTCTTTTGCTATACAAATCAAGATTATTTTATTAGTAGTAGTAATAGTAATTATAGTAATAGTAATAACTACAATATAATAATAATAATACAATAATAATAATAATAATAATAATAGGGCTGAAACCATTTTGTTTTTGCTTTGGTTTCTTCTACTTTCATTTCACATCATCTACTTTTACATCACTTTTACATTGCACATCTTAATATATGGGGCATCAAATGTGGATTGCGCACTAAATTGATTTTGTGGCATGAAATGTATTTTCGTAACACAAAATCCCCAAAAAACTGTAGTCATGCTTTTATTTTAGATTAATTGCTTCAGGTAAAGTACAACACTTCATTCTGACCTTTCTGTCTCTTTCTCTCTCTGTCTGTATCTCACTGTCTCTTTAAAGCACTTTGAAAGCATCAGGCATCTGGCAGTAGCCTTATTAAAAGAATATATTGTTAAATTGAATGCCATCGATATCACTAAATTGCAGGCGCTGTATAAAATGTCAATCAATGCCCTTGAGAGCTTGGCCATCAACTGCTCCTGGAAGTAGCTGATGTTTTGAATGGCCCTTCACTTTGTTAATGTCTCCAGATTTATGGACGCTGGAAGGACAGTTGACTTTATATCAGACAAATGATTTAAAGACACTACAAATAATGGGTCCTCTGCTTTGCCAGCAAAGGATTCATTTATAAAGGTGTCATTTCAGAACATCCAGTGCAGGTTGAAGACGCTTTCACTCAATCACTGCTGGCAAACTCACCTTGTTTCTTTGTTGTTTGTAGCTGGCCTCGCAAACACAATCCCCAAATCCTTCAAAAAACATTTGACACCTGTAAAATGTGTCTGCTTCCGTGAATGCGCTCCTCTTAAGTATAATGCATGAAGTTGAACATTGACCTGGCTGGTGTTTTCTGCTAATCAAATACAAATGAATTATTTATTAATACAGTTATTCACTGTGTTGTTCAGTACAACTCCATGCATACTTCTCACTTGGCTATGTCATGTGTATGATGATCTGATGAATGCTTATGCCGAAACGCATTAGCCTGATGTGGCCATTACTAAAAGTCTTATTTTTTTAATATATTTTGTTGAGTGCCACTATTCTTATGTTATCACAGATTCATGATTCAAGTGGCCGAAGAATGTGATCACAGTAGCTTCAATTAACTGATAGTTACCCGATCCCTTATTGAAACAAAGTTTGATGGATGGACGTCATTGCAGACAGCTTGTGGGTGTTTAGGCCGACGGAGTGAGCTAACCAAACACCTGGAGCTGTTTGAATTACTGCTGTACAGCACAGTAACTAGTCTAGAGAAAATGAAGATGGATGACCCTGGCTATGAAAAACATTCCTTGGTCAAAGGCCTCACATCACCTCTCACATGCAGCAACTGACTCTCAAGCCTTCTCTCAACCATAATCCAATGTGTTAGAGTGAATGCAAGCACAATCCCTTAAAACTGGAAATTGTTCAAGCCAAGTGGAGGATTAACTAGCCCAAGACTAGTTTAGATCACCACCAGTCAATATCAAACGTGTCTACACATATTCAACGTGCCGTTATAGCTCATTGTTTGCACCAAAGAAAAGGGAGAGTTGCATTTATTGGTATCTCCGGGGAAGTAAACAAAATATTGCAAATGTTTTAAATCTAATTGTCTGTAATGCAGTCATGATCATCATCTATGTCATTACCGCTGTTGTTCCTGAAATGAAATCTCAGAGTCATTTTGCTGCCTATTAGCTTTGCATTATGTTACAGCCTAGGGAAGGTCAAGGCAACATGTGTTGACTTGTTCTGCCTCCCTCCTTGACACAGAATTAACTCATGGCAATAGCTGCAAAGTTGCAATTTCCTGTAATTTGGTAGGAAGGGACTTGCTGCTGGGGACTTCCTCTCTCTGCCTCTCCTCTCCCTTTTTCTTCTCTTTTCCCTTGCTCTCTCTCTATGACCCCCACTAAATGCAGGACAGTAAAATTGCTAGTCTCTAGCCTGATGATACTTAGGCCAGAAATGCACCGTGACTATGATTCTGTTTGCCACATGGCTGTGATCTTGCTGTGTGTCCCTGGCTTACAGTCTTATTACAGTTGTTAATAAGAACAAATTGTCGAGCCTATGATGTACAATTACTGTGCATCGCTACAGCTTGCTGCACAGGGTTGGCTGGCAAGATTTAAAAACCGCTATCGCAAGCACATTCAGAGCATAGTTCAAAGGCACATTTGTCTCCGTTTAGAAGTTTATTTACTGGCAATGGATGCTTTTAGACAGGATTTCTTTTATGCTTTTTTATGCATACTGTCTTTTCTGCAGCAGCAAGAAGAGGAGACTTATAAAGTGTCTCCTTTTGGAAGGCAGCACAGAGCCAAAGCCCCACATTTCCCCTTGTAGCTGTACACACAAAGACCAAGCTAAATAATTCATACACTACATTTGTATTGAAGGTGTATCATCCGATGAATCGGCCAGTTCGCTCTCCAAGCTGGCTGAAATTGTGTTGTCAGCACAGCCAGGGTGGACTTGAAGTGCTTAAGTCTGCATACAGCTCCACCCAGCCAGACCAAGTCCCCGGTCTGGCACAAAACAAACACCCCCCCACACGTGTGTTCGTCATCACAATACCCTTCCATCACAGGAATGGGAGTCACATCATGGGCTGCTTGAGTTAGGACCTTTTCTATGAGGACAGGGAGGAGGTTTGTATCTGTAGTGGAATTTCAGTGGAAAATATGTAATAATAAAACTAAAAAAAATCGTTTTTGCTGACAATCTGCAGTGGGTTACCACGCTGCCAACTGGCAGATATGACAATGATGACATATTGACAGAGGCTCCATGGGAACACTCACAGCTCCATTGCTTTGCTAGGCTCAGGGCGAGAGATTTTTGCTTTGGGGTTTCGTCGGGGGAAATCTAGACGGGGGCGGATGATGCCCACGAGCCTCCTGGATGAGGATGGATGAGGACATTTTGGCTGTCAGCAGCAAGAAGGCCTATCTGGCTCTGTCAGAAGTCCACAGAGGAGAGAGAAGACACCAGGGGCCCAGTCTCAATTGGCCAACGTAGCCTTCCTCACATGCTGTCCTCATCATCCTCATCTTTCACAGGCTGGAATTTGTGGGATTTTTGTCTCGTCCAGGTTGCTTTTTTCTGACAAAGAAGTGTCAAAATCTCTTTGTTTTCAGAAGAAATGAAATCTTTCTTCTGTTGTCTGTTGCTGCTTTAGTGCTGAGGGTGCTAACCCTCCCTGAACTCAAGTTTGCTTTGGCAAATCATGTTTTTCCACATCAGTGGAGGTAGGGGAAAGTAGAATGGCCGAGGGAGCCAGTTTAGATGATTGGGGTAAACCTATAGGAGCCTTCTGTGAGTCGGTCATCGATTTCACTGTCTCTCTCCTCTTGTGGGTGTTGTTGAGGCCCTTCAGGCAGCAGTCTGGTATCCAAAAACAAACACACAGCAGGAGGAGGCAACAATCCACAGCCCAATCCACGGGGTGCTTTATCAATCAATATGACCTTCTGCTAGAGCACAGATTCTTCTCCTGTCTCTGCCTCCATCCCCCAGCATCCTCCAGCCCTCTAGCCCACATGGCCCACTGGGTAATGTAGGCTTTTTGCACCCTCAGAGCTGAGGCAATCTGAGCTCATTATCTGGACTTCCTTTAAAGAGACAGTGGCGAGTTTGAGTGAACATAATAATGTGGGCTACTCTGGCTTGTCTGTAGGCTTCAGTGCAGTCTGCAGTACATCTGAGTCCCAATGGCATGACTTGGAGTTGTTGAGTCACTTCTTTGTGAAGCATTAAAATCGGTCCTTGAAAATCTCAGGAAGGGGAGAAACATGAAATGGATTTAATAAATGAATACGGTTCTCTTGGGAAATCGAGTCCGGAACATTTTCATTTTCTCCGTCTGAGGACTTGTTCAATAATTGGGTTATGTGGGCTCGCCGAGGAAGTTGTCAGGCTTCAGGGGTTTTTATTTGTGCCTGGCCGTCAGCTCACAGTCTAGGACAGTGACTCCTGGGGTGGCGCCCCCGAGAGTCCCTTTAAGGTACAGCTGCCCGATGAATCACTCCAGAAGCCTCATTTTCCCAGAAAACCCCAGCTTGTGAGGTGATAGGGTGAGAAGAGGCAAGAGGCCACACAGCTGGGTATGGGAGTTTTACTGCTCCTTAGGTAGGCTTAGACAGTGAGTCTAAGTGGCTGCTGAGGAAAGGGAATAGTAGTCATACACACTAATATGATATGTCACTGTTTTAACTTTACAGGACCGAAAAACACACTCATAGTTTCTTTGGATGTGGTATACAGGAACCAAAAGTTGATGATAGTACTGTGGATGTTACATAGTATAAGCACACATGGACATGCATGTACATACACACACATACACACACCTGCATGCAACCTGAATCCTGGATCTTGCTAAGGTGCATGTACTCTTGTATATTATACTTAAATTGTCAGATAAACGTATGTATTCTAAACTAAATGTACCCATTCACACACACACACACACACACACACACACACACACACACTGGTGGCCTCATAGTATTCATTATAACACAGCTTTCAAAATCTCTGATTGTCTCATCAGTAGCAACTTCCTCCACAAAGCTGTTGCATTTTGCCTAAATTGTATTAACTTGGAGGAAAGTGTTTGCTTATTAGCTAGAAAATGAATTGAGCAAAATGTAATAATATGGTTTGACATTGATTTTTCCTAACAATTTTGAGCAAAGTCTGTGGCACTACTCTAATTACGAGCCCACCCTGCCAGCCCAGATGTTGGAATTTTACCAGATGTGGTCCACCTGCTGGTATGAG
>CABFOQ010031347.1:0-20858 GCA_900660455.1 Gephyroberyx darwinii
GTGGGGGATGTGTAGAGGGTGGGTCTTTGTGTCCTCGTAGATGGGAGAAGGTAGTGGTGCTGTTTAATCCTCTCACCTCTTACCCCTTTTCTACCACTCCTTCTTTTTCTCATCCATGGACACCCCTCCAGGGCCCAGCGCCACCACCAGCAGCAGGCCACCGATGACCGACGTGGTCTGGAAGAAGTCATACTTGAGGAAGTCGTGCATGGGCTTGTAGGCTGGGATGGTCCAGAAGGCATTGAAGTAGACATTGATGGCCAGCAGCCACACCACCAGGGTCAATGCCGCTAGCTTGGTTTTGAAGCCGATGGCCACCAGGATGATTAGGGCGGTCCCCACCATGTTCTGCAGGATCTGAGAGGGGGGCAAAAGTTTAAGTAGGTGGGTGAATGACCAAACAATACTATATCATATTGTAGTCACTAAGATGAACTACTGTATGTGGCTACTAGACCATAAATCGTACAATGCCTACACAAATAATTTAAGCTTAAAAAGGAGTCATTCACCCCAAAACCTTGACCCGCAGTCATCTACTCACCCCCATGTCAGTTGAATAACAGCGAGTTACCCCCTGTAGTTCCATCTCAGCCTTCGCCTAAACTATTGAAGTTAATGGGGCTGTGTTTTTATAGCTTCGAAAAAAGCAAAAAAAAGCCTAGAACTTCTTGAAACAGCCTGGGCAGCATTATCCACGTGTTTTGCAACCAAACGATTGCACGGTGGGTCCAAAAGTCCAATATTTACCCCATTATTGCCTAGATGTCTTCAGTGACAATGCTTTGTTCTCGATGCTCGCCTGGTTGTGTGCACACCGCACAGTAGCAAGCAGATGCTGCCTTAAAGTGCAATAATGATAAATAATGAATTCAATATTGGACCCAATATTCTGAATATTTTGGACCCACGTTGCAGTTGTTTGGCTGCACAAGCTGTTTGGAGAAATTTGATGGACATGTTATGCTTTTGGAGCTGTAAAACAAATGGCCCAGTCAACGTAGTTTGGGAGAAGGCTGAGATGGAACTACGGGGGATTCTCACTGTGTGTTTGCTGTCCTACAAACTTCACCGGAGCTTCAACTGACATGGGGATGAGCAGATAATGATTGAATTTTCACTCTGGGGTGAACTATTCCTTTAAATGCCTTATTTGGACTCCATGGTTAAATCACCTGTAAGGGCCACTGTATTGGTCCTCATTACTCAACACAGATTAAAGTATTAATGATACTAAGTACGTCACAATCAAGACAAATAAAAGACACAAACAAGGTTACACAACAACAAGAAACAACATCATAACATAAAAGCACATATGTAGAAATAGGTCATAACAAGTGTTGAGTACTGAGCACCCCAGGGAGGGCATGTGAGGGTGTGTTTGATATTAAACGTGACGTGTGGGGAAGCACTGATCATGGCTCCTTGTTGGTAATGGACTATTGAAAACTCATTTAGCTAAAAGCCGAAAGCTTTTCGTGCTAAAATATTCATCGAAATGAACAAGAAACCATAAACTGCTCTCATGTATGAACAAGACGCAGGATGGGCTGGTGTTGTTGATACTCACAGAGAAGAAGTTGGAGTCAAAGTGCAGCAGGGTCATGAACATGAGCACAAGGAGTACTCTGCCTCCCAACTGCATGTACTGCTTTGGCGAGCTCTCTCCCATGGAAGGGACTCCAGCAAACATGCTCTTCCCTTCTGAACGAGACTCAGCCAGCAGCAGGAGCAGACCTCCGCCCAGGGCGAGGTTTCTGGGAGAGGAGAGGTGGAAAGTGCATCTTAGACGGGCTCCAAATGTCAGTGTGACAGTCTCTCCTTAACTATTAAGATTAAAGTTTCCTAAATACTTCTAATTAAAAAAAAAAGGTAGAATTGCTTTGAAAATGCCTTTTTACAAACTGCAAACGTATCCTATTTTTGAACAATTATTCAGCACTGACTCCAATTGCATTGAATGAAACGTACCTCATCAAAAATTTAAGGTCCCATAAAATGCTGTAGGCAACGGTCTGGTGGAAACAAGACAGATCATCCAAATCAGACACAGTAAGATACTGTTGTATATTTACATGGATATAATGCACTAAATGTTGTTCTCACCTGTAGAGCTATGATGCCAAATAATCCAAAGCAGGCATACTGTACAAAATTTCTACTGAGGATGAGGACACAACCACCTGTTAGGGCACACAAAAGGGAAAGGAAAGATGATACACCGTACATCATGTGTAGAGGCTTACTGTGGTGCTGGGGATGTTATTGCCATTAGCGGTATAATCTGCTTGTTCTATTATTCATTTTCCTCATACTGAGGTTAAATGTCACCATGACCTAAACTTAACCATGCTGTCTCCAATCTCTACTGAGGCTGCTTTACAATTAAAAAAGCCTTGCGAGAGACTTGGCAACATATTCTGTTGTTTTTTTTAGAGAGAAGTAGAGCAGTTGATAGCTTTAGCCCAGACTGGGGGAATAGTTCAACTGAGTTCAGTTACAGAATGACTTAAGCCTACCTACTTATGGTGCCTACTTGTGGAATTCACACTTCAAAAATGTTTAACATCAGGGCAATGGCAATATAAAAAAACAGGGCATTGTAAGGTGCTGTGCCTATAGCCCCAAAATAGTTTACAATAGCCAACTAACTCAACAGTTGTCATTACTTGTTTGCACTTGTTTGTCACTACAGTTTTGTTCGCAAGAGCTTACATTCAATGGACAGTTTATTAGGTCCACTTTTCCCTCCAGAACAGCCTGAATTCTTCGAGGTATTGATTCAACAGGGTCCTGGAAACCTTCCACGAGGGATTTTTCTGCAGCACATTCATGCTGTGAACATCCCACTCTACCTCATCGCAAAGGGGGTGGGTTGCGATGTGGGAAAACTACAAGGCATTGGAGTAAATGTTCCTGGAACCATCTTCAGATGAAGGCACATTACCCTGCTGGAAGCATCTACTTTAATGTGCACCATGAAAACAATCCCCAGACTAGTACACCACAACCACTTGCCTACACCATTGACACCAGCCAGGGTGGATCCATAGATTCATGCTGTTTACACCAAATTCTGACCGTGTCATCAGCGCATCACAACAGAAACCAGTATGGATCAGAATACTCGTCATTTTGGCATTGACTTCAACAAGAGCAACCACGTCTCTTAAAGTAGAGCAACTACATCTCTTGTAATGAAAACATTTGAAGAGCTTATCAAGTCAGAGCTTGTGAAGAAAACCGAGTACACACTCAACTTTATGCAATATGCCTACAGGGCACATAGAGGAGTGGAGGACGCTACAGTTACCTTGCTCAACCTCATACCCAAACATCCAGGGGGGAATAATACCATCAAAAACGGCATTGAGGGGACCTCCACTTATTACAGTGTAGTGCTTGTTAGGTCATCAATCTAACAGATTTGCTATGAGTCTCTTTACTTAGACACTGAAATGTTTGTGGTTGGTAGAATAAAATAGGAACAGGCAATATTTTAATACTTATTTCTGTTTAAAAGGTGATTAGAAGAAGATTCATTTATTTGCATTTGGGTGCACACACATGCACTAACACACACACAACACATGCAAGGGGAAGTGACCGCCGAAACAACACACACATTCAAGTTGGGTGTCTGAAATTAATGTTTCCCCTGCATTTATCCCATCCCAGCCGTCCTTCCTCCAGGAGCAGTGGGCAGCCCTCTTTCTTACGGTGCCCGGGGACCAATTCCAGATGTAGATCCATGTCGTGGTCAGAGACAGGAGAAGGATGTTGCATGTTTTTAGATGGGGTTCTTTTTATAGGAGGAGACCCCATGTGAGCACGGGGAGAACATGCAAACTCCACAGAGAAAGGCCCGGGAGATAACCCACCTGGGCACCCCAGAGTCAACAGCGCCCCAGAGGGGAATCGAACCCAGGACCTTCTTGCTGTGAGGCAACAGCGCAAGCACTTTAGCACTGTGCCACTGCATTCATTGTAAATTGTATCTAAAGTTAAAGTACTTTTTAAAAAAAAATTTCAGCCCAACTGCATTTGTATTTTCTCATCTCAAGTAGCTAACGCTAAAAACAGGCCTATCCCCCTTGCTCTCTTATCTCTGAAACCAGAATTTGTGGATCCAAAACATTCAATAATTCAACATGCGATACAACCTCATGGCCAGACCTTAATCTGATTGACTCCCTGACTCACCCAGCTGTCCTAGGAGGTTCAGCAGCACAAAGCAAGTGGCCAGGAAGTAGCCACAGCTCCAGGTAGCCTCAATGTAGTCTCTCTGCTCATTCCACTGGAACCACATGCGGATGCCATCCTCCAGGAAAGTGCTAATGAGACACAGGCGTGCCAGGTGGGGCAGGTACTGCTTGGTTACCCGCAGGAACTGGACAACAGAGGGGGAGAAGGAAGAATAAATGGTGAGGCAAAATTTAACATTTTAAGTGTTGAGGAGAGATATGAGAGAAGGTAGAAAAAGCAGAACCAGGAAACGACTTTACAGGGTCACCGAACAATGATACATGAGATAACTGGATATCAACAAAAGCTGTGCTGAAAGCCCATTTAAAAATAAGAAGCGTTTTGACCAGTTCGGAGAAAAGACAGATCTCAATGCCTAAATACTGAGAGAAGAGGTCATGTGGGGTCTTTTCTTCAGAAAAGGATGGATTACTGTGACGTGGAAATGTGAATCTACAAACCAAAGCTAATAAGGTATAAGATATAATTTTCAGCGGAAAGGATACTGAATGCAATGTGATTCATTTCAATGTAAGAGGGCAACACAGCTGCAGGGCAAATGTGCTGCATTGGACTACATATCTCCTGGTTTTAGCCCCAAGAGATCCTTTGTTTTTTTCCAGTGAAATTGATACCTGCAATACTAAAGACGCCCACTGTCCCACAAAAACGAACTGCCCTATATTGTTCTTCTTCAAACATTATTCACGAAAAGATTCTGATACTACAGCCACACAGTACAGGAACAGTGACCTGCCCCTGCCCCTCCCACTCAGCAGTCCACATCAGCACTGTCAGACCTTGGTAGCCTATCAGAGTCCACCTACTCCCACATTGACTGCTGTGTGGTATATGAATGGAGGAGCTGGGAGCCAATCAGAGCAAGCCGGAGGGTGCTGCAATAGCCTAGAAATAGACCATTCTGGAGAGTGTTTTAAGGAATATGTTTGCTCACAACCCATTGGTGAGGATTTTGCAATTAAAAAACACTCCATCACTGTTTCATAAACCAAGCACAGCAGGCCAAATGTTGTAGACGTTTCAGTTTCCATATTGGTGTCATTTTACAGACTCAACACACATGGTAGGAATATATAGAGAACTATAGCCATAAGTAATAATTTTTTTTGCCTGTGCTGAGTCAACAAAACATACACAGACGTGACACCATGACTTGATGGTTGAACTGACAAAATTCTTCCAAGGGGGCTGCTAAAAGTAAACTTGGCCTGCAATAACAGACCACAAAACTGACTCACAGTAAGGCAAAGCCACCACTACTGAGGCAGGCTACAGTAACTTTCTAAGGACAGATTTAAAGCACAACTTCACAACAGGGCTTCTTCCTTGTCTGCTCCTCAACCTGGGTCACAGACCTGTAATCTGATCTAGATGTGGTTCTCACTCTCCGCTCACCTTATAGATCAATGTATTCCCAAGAGATTGCCGTTACATCAATAGAGCAAGCAGGTACTCCCTCCCAGTACCAACTAGTACACATAAAAACAAAAAAGGCTACGCTTCTAGAAAGGGAGCTGTGGTATGTCTCAAGAAGTGAGGTTCAGAATCCAGTGCAATTCTCCTAAGAGGTGGTGGAACAGTTATCTAAAGCCACATGTCAGGGGCCCACTTCAGGGAAACCTGTACATGTCCTGCAAGTTGTAGATATTCAATATCGCTAAGCCATCAGCAATGTTGAGCAATCAGGGCGCCACGTTATAATAGGAGTGAATACTGTTTGCCTCTAATCTGGCCCACTCATTTTCAAAATTATTATCATTGTCTGACTTGAGTGACACTGACAGGGAAAAAGATTCTGTTAACAAATCTGATGGCGACAGGCGGCAAGCTAACTAGCTGGCATGTTCTGCACAGGAAAACGCTAGGTAGCTACCATTGTACCTTTTTTGCTCAGTTAGTCGTTACTGGACGTCAGTTTCACTTTGCCAGGGTGAACTAATAAAGCCATCGAGCTGGGGAACCACAAGTGAATTACACAACTCGATCATTCGTCATACAAATGAAACACGATTAATTGGGCCATCGTGTGGATTTGACGCTAAACTGACTTCGCCTGCAAGCCGCCGTTAACTTGTAAATAATAATTTTAGTCATCAAACGTCAGATGGGTCATTCAAGAGACCACTTTTCTCTCTTACTACAATACCTGCCAAGTAGTTAGCAGCTACATTTAGCTAGCTGGCTAATCACGGCTAGCTTACAAACTGGCAGGATAGAATGAAGTTACCTGGTCTGCCACGTCCTCGGCTGTATTCATGAGATCCTCCTGCCCCATAGTTTGTAATACTTGAGGCTCGGCGCAACCCAATTCCGATGTGTTGAATTTTCTCAACCCGTGGTCAAACTGTTAACCCTCCCGTTATTTACTTGAAGAATTCCTGATTGCCTCAACGGAGAAGGCCGCCTCCGCCCCACAATGCCTCGCGATTTAACGAGAGCCCCCCTAGATGGTACTGCAACCGCTGTATGCCACGTATGCTGATCCAGGGGCTTGACATCTAGCGTTGTTTACTGCTCTGCCCATGTCAACACAAAGGGGGAAGTTTAGAGATCTTTCCCTCTAATAAATCGCGATCAGTTGTAAGTCAAGTTCATGTGCGTCATACTCATGTGCTGTGTACTCGATTGATCCATTCCGTTTATATATATATACACACATATTTAAAAACACACTTTTGAAAAGGGCTCGCAAATTTTACTTTAAGACCTTACTATAAATCAAAATAAAGGTTTATTGTACTTTTCTTTTTACAAATGTTACTCAAATATTCACAGAAATTTTAATATAATAATACAACTCATATTTAACAGTCACATTCTGGTAGTCAAGACCCCAGTCAATGAACGTGAGACTGAAGAATTTCAACTGAATGCAGTTTATTGAATCCAATTAAATAAACATGACCAGAGCAAGAATTAAAGTATAGCAATCTTGGTTTCCACAATTCTTGGAGTATTTGTGGACTGGGCCTTTAAAATATGCTTGGTGAACTTAACTGGGCTATGACTGAATAATTTCAAAAATACAAAATAAATCACAGAAGTAATCAAAAGCAAATAGATAGTTCAATGGAAACCGACTGATTGCTTTAGTCGGTATGTTTTTGCAGCATTTTGGATTATCTCTGGTAGGATTACAATCGTGCTTATATATCAGACCAAATATTTACTTTGCACATACTGGCACTATTACCTGTTGACTCAATAAGATCCAGTAGCCTGGAGGATATTTTATGTCTACATGACATGAAGAGCCTACCTTCAGAAGTCAAATCACTTAAAAGGTGATTTGACCTCTTCACAAATGATACCACAAATGATTTACCTTTATTTTTGCCTACTCCAGTTTATAGCTAACCATTATGCTAGTTCTTGTTTACACAATGTTCCTGTGGAGCTAGGTCCCGAGCCACCCCTATATGTATGACTGACCACAAATGGTAGGTCAGCCACAGTGGCTTTCAGAGAGTCAGTATAGTTGGTTTTGGCCATCCACACCTGTCGCCGGAGGGCCACAGAAGAAGACATGACCCTTCCGGATAGTTCTGCCTGATGAGAGGACAACTGTAAGGTAAATTGTCCAATAAGCTTAAGCTCATTGAGAACCTCCACAAAACGCTGGGCAGGGTGATCCTCTGTGATCTCCACCAGCAACCTTCTCTGGTAGTCTGACAGGTAGCGTAGGTAGTTGGCCGTCTTAGCCAGCATACCAGCTGTTTGGTACATCTTCTCCACTACTGTCTCAGTGAAACGCCACTGCTCAGCTGGTGCCTGGGTTTCCTTGTACTCTGTGGGCTTCACTGCCTGGAAGATAGCTGACATGAAACAACTGACCTGGGGCATGTGGTCATAAGCTGGAGACTGGCAATCATGAAGCCTGTACATCTTGGAGAAGACTTCCCTGTAAGGCTTAGAGCTGGCTGGATTCGGCCAGGTACTCTGGACCAGGTCTTCAAACTCTGGCAACATGGTGGGGTGGGGAGGGCTGCACGGGTTAGCTGATGTGCTGGGAAAATCAATGCCAAGGCACCTGGCAGCTCGTGCGATGAGGCTCTGCAATTCCTTGGCAGCAAGCAAATCCTGACTAGAGATGGAGCCTTCAACAGGCTGAGAGTCATCTCCTTCCCCATTGCTGAGAGGCCTTGTGGCAGATGACAGAGAGGATGGTTCCTCCTCCTGTTTGACAATGGTTCTGGAGATGGATTCTGTCACTAGCTGCTCACCTGCTAAACCAGACATGTCTCTCTGCAGTTGCACTTGAGATGAAGTTGATGCCTGGACGATAGAAGGATAGATGTGTGCAGTTTGGGTGGGGACTGATAAAGCTGCCTTTGTACCTGTACGTTCAAGCGCCTCAATGCGCTTTTCTAGAAGGGCCCACTGCAGCTGCATAGCCTGCTGCTGGGCCTCCAATTTCTGCTGGACAACTTCCACCAATTCCCTGTGCCTCCTTTCTGCCCTCCCCCCTCGTCGGGATTTTCTCTGAGATCTTCTCCCAGTGCCAGAGACACACGAGTCATCAGAGGTCCAGTACTGAGAGGATGAAGATGATGAGGAAGAACGTCTCCGCCGGTGTCCTGCGCGACTCCGTTTGGAGCGCTTGGAGCACCGGGAGCGACAAGATGTAAAACGATGTCGTTTGTGGGAACTGCTTGTCAGTACATGAGAGCCTGGCTGGCTCATGGTTGAGTTGGAGTCTGCAGTCTGCTGAATAGCCAAGTGAGATAGGAAGGAACCTTTAGATATGTTGCTGCTTGTCCCGGTTTGAGATGGGGATGGTGAGAGGATGGTGAACATAACTGGCATGGTGGAGGAATGGGCAGCAGTAGATATTGGGAGAAGAGAAGGAGGTATGGTAGCGACGGGGTCCTTCTTTGGTTTTGGTTCACTCACAGGACCTGATGTGGTCTCAGGGTTGGCCTGAACTTCAGACTGTATTGTCTCATGCTTCCTCTGTTGGCTTTCACGATGCATTACCTCCTGGACTTTGGTCAGCCGGTTAATACAAGTGCTCCAGTCCATCTTGGCACAATGGGAGCATTTGCCGTACTCAAGCACAGCCTCCTTGGCATGCTGGATGCCCAGACAGTGGAGGCACAGCTCATGGGTGTCTTTGACAGGAATCTTGTGCTTGCGACAGGTGCACCAAGTGAATCTTGGGGAAGACATCGCTATAGATCACAGATGGCTTGGCAACAGTCAAGATCTGAAGAGACTAGTGATAGTCTTGAAATTCAGGAAATTGTAGGCTGTGTTGTCTAAGCTTTATTGAAACTCCTGCAAGAAACAAAGAATTAGTCACAGATGCCATTTTGTATGAGAACATAGAATTGCAGTATCCTCCACATTTCAACACATAAACATGCATGACAGACAGGCCTGCCCAGATATTTTACTTCTAGCAGGAAGGAGCCACACTAGATGCTCTCGTGCAGTTGCTCATTTATATCCACAGCATTCAGAGTTACCCAGCATATGTAACCGAGTTATACGTGCATTTCCTTGCATGCACGTCAACAAGCAACATGAATGCCTCCGCATCAGTGGAAAGGCGGAAACAAATTGCACACCTCTGTAACCTTTTCCATCTCCTCACAGTTGTTGACGCGAATGAAGGATACCGCTAACACAATGTAGCATGGTGCTCCGTATA
Organism: Gephyroberyx darwinii; assembly: GCA_900660455.1. Taxonomy (NCBI): domain Eukaryota; kingdom Metazoa; phylum Chordata; class Actinopteri; order Trachichthyiformes; family Trachichthyidae; genus Gephyroberyx; species Gephyroberyx darwinii. Next base: position 9,923 of record CABFOQ010031347.1, read on the forward strand.
TTTTAGCTGTGTGCACTGCACGTAAATAAAAGTTTCAGCTACATTAACTTACCACTACGCTACTGTCAACGCTTACGACATGAGATAATCGTGTTTGCAAGCTGTAAAACGCGTGGAGTTGTCCCTCCCTTCCCAATCACGTTATACTGCCACTTCATGTACGTCATCTCTGTGCGACAGCAACCCAGTTTATTCTATTGGGTTAGAAAGTTGTTTTGAGAGAAGCGAGATCCCGTACGCAGTGACGCCAGACAAAATCATTCATCCTCAGTGAAAACGTCCTTCCCACTGCAGTTTCACGATAATCCTCTTTAATACAAACCATATTTGAGTCTGAACATCAAGTTCAATCTGGACCTATTTCATATGAAAAATGATTTGTGAATGACAATTGCAATTGATTTCTTTGTCGGGTGCAGTAGGCTAACGTTATATTGTTGTCACGTGGAAGCCTCGCAACTCCAACTTTAGTGATTTAAATTTTTTAACTTAAATTTTGGCGATTGTTTATATTATATTGTTTACATTTCTACGACCCTTATGCTTATTAAACTATTTCTAACGTCATTGGTTAAACTTCGTCAAGCTATTAGAAAAGGCTATTAGTTTGTGGAAGGTTGGCATTTTAATGAAATGCCATACTCCTGCTAATAGAGCTGCCTTAAAGACAATGAGTGGGAGACAGTTTTGTGGACTCACAATGGTTGCACATCCAAATGAGGTTTATTTTACGCCAGTGCTCTCAATTCCAGGCCAGAATACACACCATCTCCAAACAACCCTGAACACTGCCACAGGCACCTTCATCATGCTGTCTATGTGATTCTCTTTGGAGCTATACATTGGTGTCATGTCACAGCTTAGGAAGCAGAGAAAACTTCTCATTTCTGAATGTATTACAGTAAAAATGGTCACTAATACAAAAGATCAACCTGTCCTAAGACAGAAATGCCATTCTAAGCTGAAGTCAGTGGTATTCCTCATGATGCTTGATCACAAGTAGACTGACAACCTGTTAGTATAGAAAACATACAGATAAGGAATTCTGTTTTTACTTTCCATTTTTTACTTTCCCACTCTTCTTAGAACCACCTGACTTCCAATTGTTCTTTCTGAATCTCTTCTGAAAACCACCACCCTGGACCTGAAGGAAACACATGAATATGTACAAGTAAGATTAAAGACCAGCAGACATTATTTTCTGTCAAGGATAAACTTAGTCTGATTAAACACAGTAGCATTTGTGTTGGCTAATGTTGACAAAGTTGGATTACACACAGAAAAAATGTCAGTTGAGATCCACAGACCTTCTTGCGTTTCTGCAGCACCTGCTTGTCCACTTCCATGTCCTCATCCTCGTCTGTGTGAAAGTCATCTTCTTGCTCCATTTCACCCTCCCCGCTCTCCTTTTCTGCCGACGTTTTCAGAGAGAACATGGATGCTATGGGGGGAAATGACAATGTATTACTCTTCATGTAAAAATCGTTAACCTTAAAAGCCTCGTTTAGCCATTCTCTCACCCAGTGGTCTCCCACCGCGTGCCATTGGAAAGCCAAGGGTCTGCAGCTTTTCACTCCAACTAAAAGCCAAACCAGCTGATTTCACCAATTAGTCCTTCCCCTCTGATTGAAGGTGTGCTAATCAGTGACATCAGCTGCTGTAGTCTTATAGCTGCAAACCCTTATTCCTCAATGGTACATGGATGGACATCGCTGCTCTAAAACGTGGACAAGAATCTGTAAAGTCTTCACATAACAGATACTGACGGGGATAGAGGTCACTCATGCTGTCCTCTGAGTCGCTGTGTTCTTCATCGCTGGATGAGGGTTCCCACAATTTGCTCCCACGTTGCGACTTGCTCCCCCTCTTGTCCTCCTCCTTTCCGCTGTTTTTGGGCCTTTTCTGTTTGAATCTGGCTGGAATAAATTCGATCCCCTGTTGCACACACTCTTCATCTAGGGTGGGAATAAAACAGACATAATACCATTATACTCCATCCATGTTGAGAATTGTTGGTTTTATCTTACTGAGTTGGTATTCTCTTTTGGATCACAAAGCAACTTCTCAAACACACAGCATGCTACACGAATTATTGAAAAATCTCTTGATGAGGCTCCAATCCACTTTTTCAGATCACAAATAAATCCAGACTCTTAATTTCAGAGTGGTACATACAGATGAATCTGAATTCAACAATCGATAGGATAGCCTAATGGTTTCTGATTTGGGTGATGTCCAGGGGGTACCACTCACTTTCCTCTTTTCAAATATGCTATTGCTATGCCTTAACAAAGCTTGTTCTGCATCAATACAAGACAACAATACATTCACTGTTCTCTATGGTCTCCTATAGTCTTCTATTTTTTAAAATGCCAAATCATTATCAACAGATGTATCAGATATCTTTGATTTGTTCCCCCAATAATTAATATCAAACCCTTAACTTCTGTATGACTTGGGCCCTAGATTCCTCAGTTCTATAATGTGAATTGTTAAAGGGAGTGGGAGTAGTAAGAGTAACCGCAAGTAAATAAGCTGTAAATACGTGTCATGCATGTAGAAAAGTAATGTACTGACAGTTCAGCAGGGCCTTTTTGAAGCGTTTCCCATTGACATGTTTTAGGACATGTTGTGGCTGCTGGTTGAGGTGTCTGAGGGTCAGCTTACAGAAGAGCCGATTGCTGGGAAACAGACAAATAATAAAAAATAATAAATCAGCAAACAAATGAACATGCACAGTTTCCACAATGATTATGAACATCAATACTAAAGTGGCATTTACTCATATCACGACCAATCATTTTCACATAATGTACTGCAAGGAAAACAAGCAGATGTCACTACTGTGTGCTCTCTGAAAAGATGTTGACAGACGGTTACGCTTACGGTTGTTTAGTGCTTGGCACAATATGTGGCTCATATTGGCTATAGTTGAACTCTGAAACAGCGCTGAGTTTCTGGTATTTCTTTCCTTGGGTGAAATGCTGTAGCTCTGTCAAGTTGCAGGGAAGCTCGTGGCCATTTAGTGTACACTTGATCTGAAATGACAAAGTGGGTGAGATGTGGAGGTTTAGTGGCGTTTGTCGTCTAGCTTTAAACTTGAAGGAGAAGTAACTGCTCCTCATTCACAGACGATTCAGTCATGACGGATATCCAGCAGCACACGGTGCCTCGGTGTGTAGTCAGAAAACAGTAGTGAGCTAAATTAGCAAGACGGCTAGCTCTAGGTCTGTTTTTGTATAATAGAATGTAATTTGCTCGCTAACCTTCTTGCCGTCTGTAAGTTGAAGAGATGGGTGATTAAGAAGAAACGCTTTGAGGTCTGCGGGTAAATCTTCCATTGCTAAAAAAATCCTCCCAAGCACGGGTCTTTCACTATTTTGGTTTTGCCCCTTGACAGAAAATATCTACACGTGGGATAACTCGGCGTAGTCGCTCTGTGTAAGGCTATTTCATCATATCTTGGCGCCATCCACTGATCAAAGTAAGAAAGCCAGCTTGGTTAAACAAACAAGCCCAGTTCAACAATCATCGTATGAGTAGTGGTAAACAGTAAATAAATCAATCCAAGCAAACAGAATAAAGGTTAAGATTAGTTTTTGGGGGAAATTACAACAAAACTACGGTTAAATGTGAGCTAATCCCATAGCTGAGTCGTAAATAGTAAATCAGTACATTTTAAATCTGAATTAATGTAGTTCCTCACACTTATCCGTGCATTTGTGACTAAAAACCAACGTGGGTTAGAAGTCTATTTTTGATGATAGTTGTTTGCACATAACATTTAGGCACATGATGGGGCAGACACTACAAAGTGGGTCCTGAGTCAGCTGACCGAATCTGACAGTTCGGAAACAGAGATTCCAATAATGAGGAACGCTCACTCTGCCTCTGTTTCAGTGTACCATTAACGTAACAGGTACGGAGGGGGGGATGTGAAGCACGGTGGAGACAGTATGAAAGGAAAACGGAAACGTATAAGTAAATATGGTCCACCGTTGCTGATATCTTCCGTCAAAAAAATCCACGTATTATACGCACCCAATTAATGACAAACTATTACCATCGAGTGACTCATCTGCTCAGACATATATAATCTTTGCTCGGGAGGCACGCCTCCCCACCGAAACTCCCATGATTCACTACTTCAGTATACAATTTACGCCAATGGCGTCACATGATATCTGGTCGGATCTTTTATCTAGGGCTCCTCGGCTTTACCTAATCCGTTTGAAAATGAATTAGACATCCATTGGTATATTTTATTTACTACTATTCTGGTTTTGACTTTGCAGTGCTGTACTGTGTGCCGATAACGGCCGCAAGAAACGTTATCTTAGTGAACCTGTATTCACATTATAGACAGGGGTTGCTTGTGCTGACCATCTAACGTTAGAAGATAAAACTAACTATTTTAGAGAAAACACCAAATAATCAACGTAAACAATGTCTGGACCAAATGGCGATCCCAACATCTCAATTGACGAAGGTATTATCGACGACGAAGATGAATTCAGCGAAGAAGGTAACGAGCTAGTGTTTTCGTTCACTCTAACTAGTTTTATTGCAGTAACTGCTGTCGGGCACCTTGTCATCCCGAGTCTCTCAAACCCCTTCTCATCCTGTGTGCTAACCGTTTGGACAGTGCGTTTTATATTTATTGTTCTAGATACAAGGAGCAACACCTTTGAGAGTAGAGAGAGTAAATGCTGTTACATCCTATGTCTTTTAGTTTCAGAAACAGGCTTTACTCGGCAACGAGTGATGTTTGTATGATGGGGCAACTCATTCTCAGCCCCTTCTTGACAGAATATGCTGCCATCAACACCATGCTAGATCAGATCAACTCGTGTCTGGATGATCTGGAGGAACGGAATGACGCTCTGAACGGAAAACTGCATGAACTGTTGGAGTCCAACCGGCAGGCAAGGCTGGAGTTCAGGGCCCAGCTGCTTGGCTCCCCCACAGAGGAGCACCCTCCTGCAGACAAGGACTCCTCCCCACCTACCCAAGGAGACACAAGTGAATGACCAGAGTGGATGGAGCTGAGGTGTGTTCAGTAAAATTTAGGGATAACATAGTTGATTCAACTCCCAAATACAACCTGATGGACCAATGACACTCATGCTTGATCCACACAGCCCATCCTATCTGAACATTATGTAATGTCGCACCCTTATCAACAGAGACTTCAATGAACCATAGCTGCATTTTGCATCTTTTTGCACAGAACATAGTCTATGGGTTTTCTCTCCTTTTTGTACATGCGGGGTGCTGATGCTTTGTTTCCTGAGGGGAATGGTCCTTGCACGTTCTCCATAGAACACACCGGTTTGTTCGACTCCATTGTCATGTTGTGAAATCTGGTTCATTCTGCTCAGACCGAAGCGATAGATTCCTTTAGCTTTCCAGACGATGTAATTGTCTAATAGTGTGTCTTCATAATGGTAAGTCATTGGAAACAATGGTAGGCTAAAGAATCATTTTAGTATTGTGTCATTGATACACACATCTTTGTAGGTATGTCTGTGTATGTATACTATGTCATATCCCAGAAAGTAAATGTGCAGAATTCTGCCAGTTCTGTTTAAGACTGTTAAAGGCTTTTCTTGACATGTTAGTGAAGCAGTCTGCAGATAGTGTTTGTTACAATAAAAAAAAAGTTAACATAATAATTAGACATTGCAACTATTAAAGTGTGGGAATTGTCAGACATTTTAATATAAATTAAAATGACCCTAAAACAGAAAACATCCAAAAATACATTAAACTTCCAGCAGTTAGAAAACATCACTTGTTCATCTCAGTTTTGTCAATTGCTGAATAAAAATACAATAAGAAACATACAGCTTTGTTTGAAATTATCCTTTAGATGCCCGTTTGTCTCCTCCATTCTGTTTCAGAGTCAGATGGGAAGAAGACAACTCTGCCCTAGTTACATACATTGGTCTCTTCACTTCACCATGTACAATACAGGCTAGAAGTGGCAAAATATTTCCCCTACATGTTCCTTCAAACAGAACATAATGTGACACTTGTCACAGAGTACAAGGGATCGCTACATTGTCTATTGTGGTTTTAAATATCCTCTATAATCAGGATGTCTCCATAAACTGGCATACTAGTCATGAAGAGAGAAGTAATGCATCACTGTCTATGCCTTGTGGTGGCTTATGACTGGTGAATGTTGAAACCAAGCTATAAATATACATTTGTATAATTATAACTATGGGTTAATCTTTTCTATATTAGCTGCGGGTTAAAAGGATGCTGGGATTGCTACATTAAATGTCAACAGACACTTTATCATGAACTTTCCTATGCATTTGATATTGGGACAATTCAACTCGACAACTGATTTCACCTATCCAGTGTATAGGAACAAATACAACTTAAATAAGAAAAGAAAAAAATCAATGCAACTGTTAAATGGAGGAAAACAAGCACAAACTACCAACTCTGATACAATGTTATGTTTGTTGTGAATGCATGTGCAAGTGTCTTTAAGCCAGTCAATGTCCCATTGCTTTAAATCCAAGGAAATACGAGATAAAAGGATTCATTTGTTCAAGTGTAGCCAAACCTGACGAATGGCCATGGAAAACATTTCCCCCTGTAAGAGGAAATGTGACACACAATCTTGTATGACACCCAGTTACTCCTGTTGGGTACTCTCCAAAGAATATCTGTTCTAGGCCAAAACCTCTCTCTTTATTAGAATCCAATACAGAGGACAGATTTGTGGTCGTTTTGAAGAAGCAACTTGTAACTTTCAGGGAAAAAACAAATACCTCTACAGTCATTCAAGCCTAGGTTCTTGGAAAATGTTGGTTTGAATAGGTTTTACTTCTTGGTTGCCGAAGGCTTACTAAGTTAGAATAAGTTACAGATAAAAATCAACCCATGACAGCAGCTAGGTTCCAAGACTTGCTTCAAGCCTAACATTGCAGACATGCTACTGACTATCTGACCAACAAGCTTTCCACTTTCCAAGAAAAGCAATATTTGAGATTTACCACACACTACTGGAAATGCATGAGTAGCTTCGTTAAATTCCTGGGACACAACTGGTAGTTTGAAGGGTTTTTAGCCATTTTGTTGGCAAGTAGTCAGCGTCTTCCTAAACGGTATGTTCATAATACAAACAAGCTTTCCAGTCACATTGGGGTTTTTAGGCTAAACACGTGCAACATTAGTTATAATGGGAAGGCAGTAGCTGCTGAGAACGTTCCTGCCAAAAACGCATCATCTTGAACCCCAAATTTCTTTAAATACAAAAATCAAGGATGATAAAATATCATGGACAATTTAAACAAAGTGTCACCTGCTCAAACATTTGGTTCAGCAGAGGTGTTACATTCTACGCCTCATGTCACTAAAAGCTTGTGCTACTTGGTTAGCAATGTGAAAAATGTCTTGACATAGTTGTCCACCCTTGTATGTTATATTTTGTTAGCATCATCCATCTAGATGGCTAGTGAGCGAGCACAAACTGACCTTCACTTCCTCCTGATCCTTTAGGATAGCAGGGTGGGAAATTAACTTCATGGTCAGCCAACCACAGAGGCTAGTTGATACCAGAAATCTACCAAACACCCTTTTTTTTTTTACCAGCCACATTTAAAAAAACAAAACAAAAAACCTTTAAACTGGACATTGTTCATGTGCACATTCTAGGGGCCAAGAAGCAACTCCAATACTTTATTATTCTGGCAGGTAAACACACATGGATGTATGTAGCATGTGCAAAACCCAAATTTGTCCATCCATCCCTCTATGGGATTTATAAAGGGTTACCCATGTAAGGGTTTCTCCTCATCTGAGAATTTAGAAGTTATTTTTGATTTGTGCAACACAATAAGTTTTTTTCTAATTTAGTAACAATTTATTTTGCCTTTTATTGGTACTGAGACTTATACATGCTTTAATATCATCTCATCTTGATTACTGTAATCTAATGTTGAAGTTTGAAAAATTAGCTAAGTTTTGAAACTAATCAGTAAAAAACCCCACTACTAACAGGCACCAGTGCAGAGAAGCCTAAATAAGGGTGATATGATCCTGTCCCAGTTAAGAGGACGTGAGATGCCTCCAGATTGTGCTGCATGGCTACTGACAAAGACTAAACATGTCAGGAGATCACACTAGTTGCCTGTAAGAATTAGAAATTATCTTAATGATTCAAACTCTGCTAACCCCAACCTCATCATAAGATTGAACCCAAAGCAAAATGCTGCTGCTGGCCTACACAAGGATATACATGGGTTGAAGCAAGAAAAATGTTCACGACTGAAAAATAAAACTGGGGTGTTTTGAGAGCTAATTACATCCAATTAGGTGAGTTCTGGGAGGTAATGGTGCTGTAAGCACAGAAATAAAAGTCCAAAACTTTACTTACATATTTACTTTAGCTATGTAGGTGCACGTGTAAGCCAAAAAACTCAAACTAATACCCCCCACGCCCCCTATTTTTTTCCTCAACGGATCTGCATTGATCATTGATTTGTTTATATATATATATTTTAAAAATAGTTTATTGTACTTTTACTTCAGCATTAGTTCTGCTCTTAGATGCTTGTTTGGGGAGATGCACTTGCCTACTACGGTGAATACACGTATTGTAAATGACTAATGTAATCTAACAAGTGATCATTTTCACTTTAACCCATGGATATAGTTGTCTAACTGGCTGGCAAAATTAAGAGGCTTATTGCCGCTGATGATTTTTAACTGAGTTTGATGGGGTGGTAGGTGTAAGTTTCCCACCCTGACTAAGCGTTTCACATTACAAAGTTTCCCCCTCACTGTTCCACACTGAATTCCCATCAAAAGTTTGTGTTTAGCTAAAAATTCCAACAATATGGAGATGTCGGGTTGTTCACCTCTTGGTCTGTGCTCCAAGAAAGAGTGCATGGTAGATCCTCTTCCCATAATGAAAATCCTCTCCTAAGGTTGTGATTGTACAGAGTATCCTCTCTTTCCCCAGCTTTACTTTGGCTCAACGTCTGCATGTGGCCCTCCCCGACCTCCTTTTGGGTGTGGCTTTCGCCTTCCCTGTGCTTCCCTTCTTCCCTGGTACAGCAGAAGCTTCTTTCTCTTCCTCTTCTTCTTTTTTAGTATCTTCAACAGCCAACACTGGCGTTGAGTCTGGCTCCTCTCCCGTAGCAGGCAGCTCAGCTGGACTCTCCTGAACTATAGAGGCCTGGGATGGGGTCTCCTCCTCCGAAGTGTGGAGGCTGACATCTTGGTCTGTGCAGCTGGTGCTGGTTGCTGAGGTGGTGGTGAGGTCCTGCGGGGTTGAGGTGGGTTCTGGTTGTTGCTCCTCTTGCTGGGTGTCTGGCGGCAGTTTGAGTCGGGTGATCGTAACGATAGGCTGCATGGACTGGAGGCTGGTCACCACCGAATCTGTGTCAGCGGAGTGGGTATTAGAACCAGAGACACTGTGGTTGCCATTTCCATCCAAACAGTCTGTGGTGGTTTCTGTTACTGGCCTGAGGTTGTCCTCAGAGTCCGTAGCTTCGTCCTTTTTGCTGTGCAAGGCTCTGTACTTCTGAGAGGAGACAGCACAAACACACTACATTTAGGATTGGACTGAAGCTTGGCAAATCACTGGTCAAAGAATCAATGTAACAATAGGTATGCCACAGCCAAGGCTACCTCTCAAAATGATTAGAACAAAAGATCAAAACCAGTATATTATACAGTTATACACTTGATCCCCTAAACACATCATTTCTGTTGGCAACAGCAAGTCAAGAAGAATCACAGAAATTCCCTGTTTGGTTATGTCGTGTAAATGAAGTTGAGGAAGTCATAAAAACTAACCTTGAGGTTCTCGAAGTGCTTGAGGGTCTTGCAGTGGGAGTGTGGGGCCGACGACTCAAAGTGGTAGAATTTGTTGCAGAGACGGCAGAGAAAGCCAGCCACTGGAACTAAAAAGCTGGACCCTAGGGTAAAGGTCAAAAACAAAATTCACTCAGACATGATATTATAGAATAATAAGGCATGTGACCAGAAAGAAAAAAACAAAAACAAGAGAAAAGGGTAGGAAAACTGAGGAATTCATTTAGCTATGATCACTGAAGAATTGGGAGTTGGTGAGAGCTCGTTGCTCACCGTAGGCTGTGCCAGGGTCATACTGCTCATCCGTGGCCATGTCCTTCAGGGTCACTTCTGTCAGGGAGGACCAGCCATCCTGTACAGAGACACCAGACACTTGGTAAAACCACATAACCAAGTTTATCTAAAAGGAGCATAGTGGTGTCATTTACAGTTACGGCCCGTTACCACTGTCTACATGTAGTCTACATTTCCCCATATCATTTTGCAATGCGTTCAATATGTAATTCACTTTGAAATGAACTGCTGTCCCAGCCAACAAAGACAAGATGGATGTGACAAAGTCTGTAGGGTGACATGTTCTTATTATTATTTCCTGGCAGAGACTTCTCTTTGTATTCTCCTGTTTACTGTGATGGATTATCTCACTTGGGCAATTTAAGTTGTCCTTCATGCTGCACAAAAATGAATGGCAGCAAATGGCTTGGAAAACAAGCCCTGAAATCACCAACTACGCTGACTGGGAGAGAGGCAATCTAGACAACTGGCATAAAAAAATAAAGGTATTATCCTTTAAGTGCAAAAGTTCAAAGGCTTGTGATGGTAGGAATGAGAGACAGTAAGTATTTGGAAGCAAACAGATGCTTGACCTGTTTGCGGGAGCTCTCTTGCTCTCCATCGTTTCTCTGTCCTTCCTCTTCGCTGCCCTCCTCCTCTTCCTCATCCACCAGCCAGCCCTCTGTGTCCATGGCAGATAGATCAATCAAGGCCTCAGCGCCCCCCTTTTCCTGAAACTAGTCAGCAGCAATAAGAACAGAGAAGCGGTGTACCAGTACGGCAAGGTGAATACTTGAATTCACCCTCGTCTGTGGAAAAA
>CABFOQ010031348.1:0-14035 GCA_900660455.1 Gephyroberyx darwinii
GTGAAAACACGATCCCCCGCCTGGAAAACGCACAAGTACACATACAATTGATATATTAATATAAAAGTGACCTTCCATAAGTACATTTTACAAGGTGATGGACTAGTTGACAATACACATGTGCACGGTCTGCACATATTTCTGTACATATGTTACCTCCATCAGTAGATCTGGTAATGTGAGCCGCTACAATGCACATTCACACATCTGGACACATTTCTGTACACATGCTCTTCCATCTGTACTCCTCTTAATGTGAATATCTGGAGATGCACAACCTGTGAATCTGTCAATAAAGATGCTGCATCTTTATTTATTTATTGTGTTATCCTCAATATATTCTTTGTTGTAAGTATTAGTTGTATTAACTTCAGTGCTCTCGATTTGTCTTATTCTTATTTATATTCTGTTCTCTGCTGCTGCAATGGGGGATCATTAATGTTTCATCTAATGTAATCTCCTCTCCTAAAGCAGTTTAATTTCAATTGAGAATTTCAAAGGAAAAGTCCACCATAAAAGACTTCTTTCTAGACTCCATTTTTCATCACAAAATAACTCCTGGAATGCATTGACCATCAGATCGATGACATATGTGTAAGTGTATATGAGCGTGGCATTTTCCTTTTAATGTGAATATCCTAAACACTAATGGGTCCTTCTCAGCCCCTGTGTGAGGGTCTCCACTACTCTCTACAATGGTGGGCTAAATATTACCCACAACACCTAATGGTACTATAATTCCAGTGATTCCCTCTCCAGCTATGTCATACCTTTAATGCAGTGACTCCCTCTCCGGCAGCTTCCACCACCCCTGCTGTATCAGCGCCGGGTGTGTATGGCAGGGGAGGCTTACGGGAGTAGGTCCCAGCACGGATATAAGTTTCCACAGGGTTTACTCCACATGCATGGACACGAATCAACACCTACAGCACAACACACACACATATATATATATATCATCCTTATACAGCACTAACATGATCATATGACAGTATATCACTGCATGTCAACATGCAGTTATAACACTAATGATACCACTATAGGTTGCCATAGGAATATTATAGTGACTTTTCATGTGGGAAAACCTAGGTCACTAAAGAGCAATGGCTTTTTATTCAGAAAACAACGTAGGCTAAAGTAACGTACAAAGTAAAGTTCAATAGGCTATTTCCCAGTCACAAGCCCAGTTCACTGCTTTGTGCACTTCTGCACTGTTTGTTTGAAAGTAACCACTGTAACAGGCTGTGTGGATATCATGGGGATTACTAATGGGGACATTGTTAATGAGGCCTTACGCAAACTTCTGAATCATATTAACTATGCCGTTTGATCTGCAGTCCAACAGAATTATTGGCAGCAATAGTAAAGATGAGCAAAAACTGTTGTAAAAAAAAAGATATTCAAACAATTATCATTTTACACAACTGCAACTTCAAGAAAACAACATTATTTTCAATGTGTGCTTGCCTTTATTCTGAAAGTTGGCTGATGTGATTATTGGCAACCAACACTTGTTACTTGTTACTATTTTCGTGTGATTGTATCCTCTGAGATTTAACTGGAATTCAGAGAAACCTGAAAGACATGACTTGGACTTGAGCAGACTTGAAAACACCTTGCATAAGAGCAACGGTTTATAATTATTAACTATTGCCTCATCTAGTCTTGGGAAATGTATTGTAAACCAGTTGGTTTGGTAAGTACTAATTCCTATATGGAATATAGGTCATACAAGGACGTGATTTTTCAGTCATCTACTCTCATCTCATCATTTTCAGTCAATTGTTTTTCCTGTGTTCACCATACCCCAATGAAAAAACAATGTAATATTCCTACAGGGACTTAAAGTGTGTCTGTGGTACTCAATGTGAGTTTATAGTGACCTTAGCGTACTTGAAGGTATTCTCTTTCTCCTATGGTACCCCTATAATAGTCCTATAGTATTCTTATAGCTACTTAGTTTGTTTTGGTCCTGAATTTAAAACTAAACTTCATGCAACAATCTGAAGTTAATGATACACAGGTTTCCACCCAGCAGAAACTTCAATTTGATTGGCGGAGAGCGAGGAAAGCTGTGCAGTGCAGCAGAGCTGTGGTTTTATACTGAAGGAGGGCGCGAGACATTTTTTTATGGTGAAATTATATCTGCAATGTTGACTTTATGTCCACCGTGTAGAAGTCATACAAATGTTTACAGCTCAAAAAACGTGATTTAAGTTGAATATCTCTTGAACGTTAAACCAGTCACCACTAAACTCACCTGTCTGTTACCGGGTTTAGGAACAGGAACATCTGAACACAATTGGAGGACGGACGGAGCACCAAACTCACTGACTCTAATGGCTCTCATCAACTTGGAGCTCGACATGTCTGAACACAAACCAGCTTTGGGTAAACGGAGACGATGGTCTGGAATGAGGAAGTTGAGCAGCGAGCTCTCACTCTGCCTCTATTTCCGGGTACCGTAAGAAACGTCATCGAGGCGATAAAAACTTGGAAACTATGTCCTTCTGAGTTTAATGGCGGATCGCAATATCGCCACCTACTGTTCTGGGGTGTGTAATGTTAATGAGTCAATGCTGGGCGGAGGCAGGGGCGGAGGCAGAGGCGGAGCTGGAGATAAGGAAAAGTATGTTGACCTTTTCTCTGAAAAAGTGATTATGAAGTGATGAAAGATATGTGGCATGTGTCTCAGGGATGAAAGATGGATGTGGTTTAGATAGTAAATTAGAAGCAGTGTCAGGAGTAGGAAGGGTTACATTTTAGAACAAGGCAGTCAAAGCATAGTGAGGTTGTCGTGGCTGTTTATCAGTAGCATGTTTGCTGGGTATTGCCCTGTTCTATGCTTAACTTTAACTTTGAATGCATTTTGAATAAGTCAGATTGTAGATTTTTCCACCTGCATTTACCAATTCACCAGACGATGCAATCTCTTGTCCTCCAAAAGGGACATTTTACTTTTACACAAGTGTTTTTTAGCATATTAGCACGACAGAATAAGATCAAACTAAGCACGGCTGATGCCATCATGCACACACATATCTTTTATTGGAAATTCAAACAGAAGCAGGATGAGAGAGACAGAGAGCTGCTGTATAACAACCTCGTTAAATGACACAGCCAGTTCACACCTGCAGTAACCCTCACACCTTTTAACGGCACGACACATGGCAACGTAACCCTGTTCGCCCGGTTCTTTATCTCGCACCTCTATTTATACATGGATATTGATAGGACACAGGCGTTCTACTTGTTTCTCCTGTATGGGTGCTGTTGTTTTGACTCTTGCATTCATTACTGCCTGCCTGTAAAGGTGGAGATCAAAATTGCACATACACAATTCCCTTCCGACTTGAAGGGAATACTGCCCACCCTTATTGCCTGAAGATGTTGCCATGTATCATTAGCAAGAGGCAGAATGAGAGAGAGGGAGCAACACAGCCTGACCAGAGGTTTGACCATAGGTTTGTCTCAGTGTAATCTGAGCCATTACAGTACCAAAATTGTGCATTCACACATATAGAGAGAGAGAGAGAGAGAGAGAGAGAGAGAGAGAGAGAGAGAGAGAGAAACAGAACAAATGACTGACAAAATGACTTAAAACACAATACTGGATTGGGGTCAACTCTTTTTCACTTCAGTCAACATCAAGACTGCAATGAATTCGGTAATGGACTCTAACGAGTGATTCTTTTTCCAACTACATCTCATCGGTGTGGGTGTGACAAACACAATGTCCGATGTTTTTCAATACTTGAATAAAGAAGAAAATCCACTTCCTGAATTGACTGAAATGGAAGCAAACTTGTTTGAGGGGTCATTTACATATGAACGAATACAACAGGAACAGTGTGTGAAAAAGGCCATAACCAAGTACCATAACCATGCAGTAAATAAATAAATATGAAAGTAAAACATTCAAACCAGTACAAGATGGGCTGTATTACCTTAAATGTACCTCAAATCAGTATTATCTTCCCCCAGGACCAAGTCAAATCTGAACCTGTGAATTGTTTCCCACCTACCTACACAGTCAGCATCTCCACTGCTTCAGTTAGATTTAGCAAAAACATTCTGTCAATATCACTTCACACACACACTCTGTTCAGTACACTGGTTTTGTTCAGTGACAGGGCAGCTTGGCCAACGCGGTGTACAATGGCAGCTGTGTTGGTTGGACAATTCTAGTTACGTGCCAGGTGATTTGCGTCCCAACAGTTTTCAGTGGTAGAGAAGAGGCAACCTGGCCATACTCTGTGGCTCCATTATCAGCCAACAGTTGCTCAAAGATCACCATCGACCTGATCCCAGAACTATGCTGCCCCACGCTGATCAAAGGCACTCGTATCATAAACTATATGTTTAGCGTTTAAAGGCCCGATCTGGAACTGGTGTAACACCACTGGCTTTTGTGTTTATTTCAGACAGAAACACCAAGCCTCCGAGGCGTTTGACCAGGCCTCTCAAGGGTTGCTGACGGGAGTAATGGAGCAGTGTAGCATTCAGATTTCCCTATTTACCGTCATCCCATAACCATGGTAGTTATAGTTCTTCCAGACCAGGCCTTTAAGCTAGCCCATGGCTTCTCCATGTCAGTAACGTCTGTCTATCTATAGCAGAACATATTGTATGAACATAAACCTCTTTGCTTCTATACAAGTTATTTCATCTATACATTATCGACAATAACAAAAGGGTGGAGAGATGCGTCATGAAACAAGTTACTTCTCTTGTATCTTGTACAGTTAATAGCTCAAGTGTCATGAGTGTCATTGTTTTAACATGGTTTAACAGCAAATGAAGTCCAACTTAAAGGAATAGTTTGCCCCAAAATGACAATTCAGTCATTAACTACAGTTAAAACAATGTTGTACATGGGAGATGGAGGTAAATATTGGACTTTTGTACCCACAGTGCAATTGTTTGCCCACAAAAAACATGGATTATGGATGCACAAGCTGAATTTTGATGGACATTTTATGCATTTTTTGCAGCTGTAAAACAAGTCTTCACTTTGGGGGTGAAACGATTCCTTTAAAGTTCACTGTCTCAACGCTTATGCTGCTGGCTGTATCGCAATCTGTTCAAACAGGCTGAGACAGGCATGGTAGACAGTACTGCAGGGCCTGGCTAGCACAAGTTTCAACCAGTGAGATGTTCAGTGGACTGAAAGAGGACCAACGGTTATTCACAGTACAAATCTTGCAAGCACGTGTGCTCCAAAACACACCGTAGTGTCCAATCTGCCGTGCCCATTTGGCAGACTGGTCAGTTTGAAAGTCATGAATGAGGTTCTACATATCGGATTGGGAATTGGTTGGTGAACCCACATAGCCATTCGGTTCTCTGGTACCACAGGGATCTGTAGCTCTGATCCTCTGCTCTTCGATTCTTCAAGACTTGCAACAGCAAAGTAACAGCGGTAACCAATACCGTACTGGAGAGGTGGAGGTGGTAATGGTGGGATTTTAGCCACCATGATTCTTTCCTATGATTGTATTCGTAGGTATATACTATAAGTTTATGTACTTGGGTTCATGTTTCCTCAGATTTTAGCTGAACAATGATGGGACAGCATTGATGTAAGTCAAGCCTTGGTATGGCTGAGTAACCATGATGGGAAGCTTCTTGGGTCTATTTCCTCTTGATTCTGGGTCTTGGCCTTGGGAATGTGCTATTTGCCAAGTGATATAATCATCCTTCCACCACTTGAGAGTACACTTCATAGCAGAGTACTTCCAACTCTGACAAAATTAGCAAGTTCATTTGATCACATGCTTAGCCATGACTTTAGAAACGACATGTCGTGATTTGCTAACTTTTGTTCTGAGTTGTTGGCAGAGAGTGGACTAATTTAGACAATTTCAGTAGTTCACCAGTTAGCAACCATCATGCTTTTAGCCATGTTAAGTATTTATCATCTGGAATGACCATGGAGCATTAAAAAAAAATGTATTTATTTTTCCATACTAAAGACTTTTCTGTTTTCATATTTTCCAGATTTTGTCAATCAGTTGTTCATCTCTGAACAGAATTTATTTTTGCAATCTTTGGGAGGAGGCAACCTCTGTGCCGCCACAACATTTTCACATATGTTGCATGTCATTCCCTCTGTCTCTCGTTTCAGTCACTCCCTACTGTACTGTTCACTGAAGCAGAACCACCATAAAAATAATTGAAAGGTTGAAAAAAAAAAAAAAAAAAAAAACCTTTCCAGGTTTTCTTAACGGTTTTGAACCCAAGACCCAATGAGAAACTAATTTACCCTGGGATCCAGTCTCATTACAAAAATACTACTAACCATTATGTGTGTCTGTGACCCATTTTGCGTCCCGACCCATAGTTGAAGAAACCAGCTTCTACAGTGTTGGCCAATAAAGTCCAATACAGAATGGGATTTCTTCTCTCTTATGCATTGTTGTAAATGGGAGTGCTAAGTGACTTGATGATAGAATGCATTGTCACTCCTACATTGAAATAGGCCTCTTTGCCACCTGAGATGATCATTTTCAAATAGCCGATCGATTAAGACAGTGTGAAGTGAACTTTTGCAGCCTGGTGGTGTTGGTGGTTTGAGCCAAGTACCTATTAGTGGCCAACGATCACCAAGTCCTATTGCTTCCTCTCAGGACGAGTCTCTATCCAGTCTCAATTATAGCTAGATGTGACTGATGGACCAAAGTGTAAAGTGAGATCCTGCCGTACCAGGATAGTATTTCTGCCAGAGGAGCGAGTTTAACCAACTTCGACTCTTTTCATGTCCGTCTGCAATGCGTGGCGTGATTGTGAAGATGAAGATGGTATCGTTTCTCCTAATTATTGGCAGTGACGAGGATGCGACTGAAGAAGATGAAGAAAGACAATGACGTCACTTCTCTCCATGTGTTTTTTTGTAGTTGCGTGTCCAGCGCTGTGCTCCTCGGTTCAACTTCAACAGTTCACATTACAGTTCGTCTGTTGGGTCTCAGATGGGTGGGAATGGAGGGTGACCGTTGTCCGGTGTCGGTACACATGGATACAAGGACGTAGCAGTTTCTCCTAGTTGCAGGTATGTGTGTGTGTATGTGAGTGTGCATTCAGAGCCATTGATAAATGTCCAGCCATTGCAGTTGTCAGTGGCAGCCACGCTCCACTTGGCTCCACAATCCTGCTCAGTGGCCGATGCCGAGCAAACGGTGACTCTAATCCAACTTTTTAAAACAAAATTTAGATGTTGGGCGTCTCGCCATGGTGGCGCCGTAGAAGGCCTGGTTACGCGTTTGCAGCCGACACTTCTTAGTTCTAGAGAAGGGGCAGCAACATGGAGCCCGTACTACAATCTGGCCAAACTATCAATGGCTCTGTGTTTGTGTGGCTATCAGTGCTTGTTAGGATCCCATTTTGGTAATCGCTCCAATAGCGCCTTGTGGTCTACACTGACGCTGGCCACCAGTCCTCCTTTGTTGGCCTCTGTCCCACTGTAGTCGATGTCCTCTCCCTGTAGAGTTGTCATCCGGCCTCCTGCAACAATGGTGATTACATGTCACTGGTATAGTGAAGTATAAAGATGAAAGACTGATAAAACAATGCATTAGAAAATATACATTTAAAACTGTGAAATTGAAATATTTATTACTGTTATAGTATAAGAATAATAATTTAAAGTGCAAAAAGTACTGGAATGTTTTCCAGTAAACAACCTGACAAGATGTATTTTCTAAAACAAACTAGCAATAGGAAAATCATCAAGAACAACAAAACTGTGAACTGGAAATGAAAAAAAAAAAAAAAAAAAACTATTAATGAGAAAATCAACTCGTAGTAAAAACTAGTAAAAAAACAACTAAGGCACAGTAACACACCAACTCGAAAGAAAAAGCTCCTTGTTAAAAACTGAACCATCTGGTAGTAGTGTAATTACCCAGTGCTGCCAGTAGTGCAGCGCCAGCACAGATGTCCCATTTTTTGATGTAGGTGACATGGATGTAGATGTCTGCCTGGTCTGTAGAATCTATTTCACTTGGAGGGGTCTCTAGGAGCGACAGGACCTTATATCCTGAGTGAGAGAGAAAGAGGGTGTTTGACCACTCAGTTATACTCAGTCAAAATAAAGGTGAGATCAATATCTACTCACCTGCTCCGCCTGCAGGTAGGATGGTAGTATTGTTTCCAAAAGCATCCTGAATGTAGCGTTTAACTACTCCAGCGTGTGAGCGTGATACGATCACCTTTGGGGGGCTGACACTGTAGGATGACCGGGGTCGGATGTTTGATCCGTGACCTACAAATGCCCAGGCTGGGGGGGGGACGGGGATGAAAGGCATAGAGGGAGAGAAAGGGAGTGGTGGGTGGGAGAGGGAAAAGGTCATGAAACAGTTAGGTAATATAGATTAATGTCCACCAAATGTCCCCAAATGGCAGCGAGAGATAACTGTATTTTGAGGAACTCAAAACCCGGCCAGTCTGGGATTGCTTTATGCCAAAGGAAACCAAAGGGACGAGAGAGGCAAAAGGTCTAACATTTTCCAGCAAAAGTGGAACAGTCTTCCTTTGAGCCAACTAGACAACATGTATTTTTGTCATTTGCTCATAAAACATGCATTTTACAGTTTTGATTCACTACTGGGAAGATTCCCTGGGCAAAACCAGAAAGTGTCATGCATCACTGACGGGTGAACTCTCTTTTGTCCGTTTCAAACACATCATTTAGATTGAAAATAATATACAAAAGTTGATTTTGTTCTATGAACATGTAGCTTTTGTCCTGGCAAACCCTACTTGGACCTGCTGTGGGAAAGTTGCCGATGACTCCTTCCTTGTTTGAGGACACAATCCTCCCATTCACCAAAGGGGAAACTCACCGTATCTGGGACACCCACTTAAACACACACACCCACTCCAAAAACACACACACACCCAGAAAGACACACACACCCAGAAAGACACAGACTTTTAGGTTGGTTTAGGTGCTAAGACAGCCTGGGCCTCACAGCCTCCTTAAAGTTGTAATCCGCAACATCTTGTTTTTTTATTTTGAGATTTTTGGTGTTAAGTGTTGTTTTTGCACTGCACTTCCCAGATATCAATCCAACAGTGTGTCCAATACTGTGACTCTTTTGATTTTCTTGAGTTTTGAAGTTTGAGTTTCTGTAGGTAGCCATGGTGGCTATCGCTGCTGATGCTAACTACCCAGTTCTTCCATTTATTGTTTCTTCTTCCAAACAAACCGCTGTTGCTGCTGTCAGAAACGTAAAACACATCACTTCCTGCTAGAGCTGAAGTTTCTACATTTTTGTAAATACATAAAAATATGTAAATAGCACCCCCTAGTGGTCACTTGCACTTGCACTGCAATTTAACCCAAGCCATGACGGGGTCTGAGCTGGTAATTAGAACATGTGTGCGTGAATGAAGATGCCGCCGAGATTTTCTACTGTGCAACTTCCGCAATTGCTGAATATAGAGATTTAAACTAATACAAGTTGATTGATTGAGCCATTTTTTTTTTTTTTTTGCATTTTGAACCTATTATTTTGATGCATGCATCACAGTCCTTTGTTTGTTACTTTTTGACATTTCAAACTCAATATTGCACTGCACAACACTACAACGCACTCATTCATTCTCAAACCAACCAAACAATAATTTGCCCTGTGGATTATTCACTCGCTTCAAGAACAACCATCAACGTGAATCAAGATCATCTCAAACTGTGCGTAGAAATATATGGAATGTGACATGGAAGCAAGCGTGTACAACTTGTCGTTAAAAGGCGTCTATTGGCTTAATTGGTTGGCATAGAAAGCCATAACACTTCCTGTGCGCCAGAGGAAGAGGTTAATATGCAGGTAAAGGTGTGGGCGCACTCACACACAGACACACACTTACCAGTGTATTTAGTGAAGGGTTTGTGGATGACCCCTATGATTGGTTTACCATCCACAGCCACACACACCATGGTGGTCACATACTGCAACAGGTTCTCTATGGAGAGAGACAGTTGAACAGAGAGAGAGGGAGGGAAGAGATGGGAAGAGAGAATGAAAAAGGTAAGGAGAGGCATACAGGGAAGATACAGAGAAAGAGAGGGAGATAAGGGAGGGAGAGGCATTACAGGTGATAGCAGGGAAAGGGGGGAGAAAGAAAGAAGGGGAAGCGAAGGAAGAATAGAAGAGAAGAGATGTCAGTGTCAAGTGATCTAGGTCAACTGATACTATGACACCTGAACAGAAAAACAGACAGAGGAGGCGATATCACACCCTTTTCAATATACAGCTCTAGTATACCTGTCCAACTTACTAACAACTGTGGTTGTACTGGGAGAACAGTAGAAGACTGTAGTTGTACTGGGAGAACGGTAGAAGACTGTGGTTGTACTGGGAGAACAGTAGAAGACCACCAATGAATGTGTTTAACCGTATGAATGTGATGAAGGGTGTTCAGTCAACTTCCCCTTCTTCCTCCGACCTGAGCAAAGTTGTCATATGGGCATACTCAGTTGGATGGCAAGGAGGCAACTGAGGGAGTGTGCGTGTGTGTGTGTCTGGAATTTCTTTTATGTCTTGACTTAACCGAACGTTAAACTAATCAAAATTATAAGAACACAAGTGATGCTCCAACTTCTCTCCACTGCGCGTGATGTCAGCAGAGGTGGAGCAACAGTCTAACACCGACCTCAGATCAGTCCCTCCACAGCCTTTTGCGCAAAATCTGTTTGTTTTAAACAACTAGGCTGTGTTCCCTTTCCGCCTTCCAACTGATAACTTGTTGGAGAGACACTTCTTCACTTCATATACACACCGGTATACTCCTTCGTAGCATCCAGGGGGTCTATCCATACGGTGATGCTCTCAGCGGGAACCTCAGTGCCCCCCTCTATCTTCTGCAGCACGTCGGCTGGGATGTCCCGGCTCCAAACGGCCGCCTCATTCACTGAGTTGTCATGTTCCTCACTGTTCACCTGAAAGCGTACACACATGCACACACAAACCATGTGATCTGTGGCTCTGCTCTACTTGATACAGAACACTTTAATAGGAAGGAATCTGGCAAAAATTCTATCATGTCTTTCCAGTTAGAGACACACACACGTGTGTACAGTTGTGCTTGAAAGTTTGTGAACCCTGGTCTCATTTAATATTTTATAGAGAAATAATCTCAAAATCCTCATCTAAACCTCAAATCTTAATTCTATTCTGATCTATTCTGCCTTACATGTTATTCAGTAGAGCAAAATCAGTACACTCTGTAATGACTAATCTGTATAGGAACTGAGTTTTTAGGGTGGGCTTTAATTGTGCTCACTGTGACGTCAGGGTAGGTGTTCTTGATCAGGTAGAACATCTTCCTATGAGACTGCAGGTCACCCAATGTCAGAGACTCATCAACTCCCTCTTTAGTCTTGCCCTTTGACTTCTCTTCCAGGGTGTTGTCCTCACGCACCTTCTTCACCTGGAAACAGATTATATTTTTTATTTACATCCCAGGGTGACACAGTAGAAGAACCACTGATGTAGACCAGTAGTTTTTTCTCTAGCAATGGTAATACAAGTCAATTAATACAATAGCTTATATTTTACTGAAGAAACTACAAAAATGCCATTTTGTGACAAAGTAGTCCCAAGCATCGACCAAAGTTAAATCACCTGCATAGAATGTTTTTTCCCCCCATTAGGCCGATATCTGAAGCAAAGTAATATGAAACGCTTGACCTGGTATCAACCAATCAGAGGGCTGGACTCAACCTCCCTGTTTTATAAAAGAATTTCCACTGTGTTCTAGATTTGTGCTTTCTAAAGACTGGGTCAGGACCCAAAGAGGGCTTATGGGTAGATAAAAGTGGGGTTAGTCTGGAGATATTACTATTAACAGGCAGTGACTATGAGCATCCTGATGCCATGTAACCGCGACAAATCTGGCCTGGGACCTTTATCGTATGTCTCCTCTCTCTCACCCCCAATTTTTCCTGTCGCTCTACTATCAATTGTCCAATAAAGGCAAAAATGTCCTAAAAAAACAAAACCCGGTGACTAAGCAACAGCAGCTAAGAAAAATAATCAACTGATAAAACATTTAAGAAACAACTAAATCATCAGTCAAATCAATCAAACCATCATGTATGCTTTCTGGCTGTAAAATAACAATGTGTAAAATCCTGGCAACTTGAAAATCTTATTGATTTGGTCCCCCTGCAGCTGATGTGAAATCCTATGGTCCTGGAACAGTTATAACAGAATTACATAACAGAAATGTTTTGTCTGTGACATGCTAGGAGGTGAGATGCTCAGAAGGAATATACGATTCAAGCCACAATTGGTGGAAACAGGTGAGGGAATGAGAACATGCATCCCAACTTAACGTGTTTATTGAACTGTCACCGTAAACCGTAAAAGGTTTCACCTCCAAGCCGCCTTGTATTGCAGCCTCCACTGACACAGCCAGCAGGTCCCTCAGATCCACTTTTCTCTTCTGTCTGGAGAGAGGGAGTGATGGAGGGCAGGAGGTATGGGCCGTCGGATGGAGGCAGAGAGACAGAAAGAGGCGGAGAAAGAAAACAAAGAATGAAACCAGTCGATTCATTCCCAATGAAGAGCCAGGAAGTTAGCAATCGGTGAAGAGGCAAAGGGGGGATGTGGGTCAAGACAAAGGAGCAATGGACAAAAGGAGAGGGACGGATGGGAAGGAGATGTTGATAAATATACAATGAAGAAACCAGGGGAGATTGCAGGGGAGGAGGAAGGGAGGTTGGAAGGAAGGGGAAGAGGAAGGGAAGGAAAGGGGACAGGTATGATTGAAAGACAGAGGGACGAAAGGAAGCAGGGAAGGAGACAAAAGGAGTGAACGGGACTAGTAACTGTCTGATTCATTCATTCCATTCTGATAGTAAGCATGGCAATACTGTAGTAGGTTATCATAAAGGTCCCAGTAGTAGACTTGGGGCCTCATTTATAATGCTTTGCGTACGCACAAACCTCAGAATCTACTAATCTACTTCAGATTTATAAAACCGTGTGGCGCACACCTGTACGCAGTCTTCTCTTTATAAATACCCACCTGCAGTGAATTGTGCTCCTCCCAGTATCGTCCCATAATCATCCATAAATGGCCAATGCTAAATAGCTCATGAATGTGCCAACCTTGTTAAGGAGCATTTGTTGGACTATCAATGAATAAAATGGTAGACAAACTGATGCTGAACAAAATGATAAAAACAATTTAAAAACACTTAAAAAGTTATACAACATTGAGCATAAGGAGCTACAAATGATAGAGTAAAATACACTTAGCCCCCTCAGTTGTATTTTTGCCCCCTCTGTTTAAGCTTTATGTATCTATGGAAAAATATTTTCATAGGTGTATACTAGGGCGTCTATAGTACTGAGACGGAGCAGAGGAGATCGACAGACAGACACATCACATAGTTCGGTTTCTCAGCCTGCTTGCTTTTCGTGGTTGTAAATACAACTTTCGGCCCTAATTCCATTCCCCCCGTTGGGGAGGGAGGGAGAGAGAGAGAGAGAGAGAGAGAGAGAGAGAGAGAGAGAGAGACTCCCCTGCTGATTTTGACAGAATCGGTATCGTTCATAAATTCTCTGCAGTGCTTCGTTCTTATTTGAGTCTCTGATTAATAAATGTATTCTTTGATTTTGAACCAGTAGCCATGTTGTTGTTATTTAGCCTTTCTGAGACTATTGCATTTTAACAGCCCCCTCAGTCACTTCATCCTTGCCGGCCCGGTAAAATAATCAATAAAATAAGAGTTAAGAGAATGCCTTTGTATAAAAATAGGTTTTAAGTTGTGACTTAACAGATAACAGTGAATTCAGACCACAAACCCTGTGAAAGCACTTCTAACAACATGTTTTTAAGAGGACTGAGCTTTATTTCGTGATCTCCCCATCGGGCGTCGCTGATTCCCGTGTCTGAAAAACTTTGCGGTGAGCTCTACGCATGGGTGAAAGGATGCGTAGAAGTGCGCACCTTTTACCACATAGAATTTCTTTATAAATCCCGACGTTTGCGGTGAAAGATGCGTACGCACATTTCACCCCAGTAA
>CABFOQ010031348.1:14055-27972 GCA_900660455.1 Gephyroberyx darwinii
TAAATCAATGAATTTTATTTTATGAAAAAAAACTTGCCAAAAACAATGTTTTTAAGAGGACTGAGCTTTATTTTGTGATCTCCCCATCGGGCGTCGCTGATTCCCGTGTCTGAAAAACTTTGCGGTGAGCTCTACGCATGGGTGAAAGGATGCGTAGAAGTGCGCACCTTTTACCACATAGAATTTCTTTATAAATCCCGACGTTTGCGGTGAAAGATGCGTACGCACATTTCACCCCAGTTAACGCAACTATTTTTACCTTTATAAATGAGGCCCTTGGTGTTTACTGACTTCAGCAATCAAAACGAACAACACTTTATTACCATCAGGCCATTATTGGCTGAAAATACGCTTTTAATGAAGAATGCATAATTCAGAGTTTAAAGCATGGCAAAATATATTCTTCTTGTATCTTGTATCTGTATCAATAGCTATTATTTCTAGCTATTTCAATTATAAAACAGTCAATACAATACCTTTGCAACGGGATGCAGTGACAATAATATGGCTCACGTTGCATGTTTTGACTATTGCATTTTCATTACTGGCAATGTCAGCAATCTTGACAAGCACTCTGAGACAGACGTTTAGTTGCGAAAATCTACAGCACCGCTTGAAGAGAAACATCTGAGAGGAGGCACTTATTGGAAGTTTAATGGAATATTCTCCGTAACTCTCCTCTCAGCCCGATTACCACCAGTACATTATCCATACATCTTGAGTATTATGCCTAGGACAGGGTTCCTACACCTTTTTGCTAATCAAACTCCATGATTGTTCCATGAGACTATTCCATGACATATAGCATTTTTTTTTTTACATTGAACATCTGATCTGAATGCCCCAGGTGTTATTTCTGTGTTTATTCCTCAAAAGGTAAGTGGAACAACAAGCAGCCAAGCTTCACACTGGACATTACACTGGTTGGAAAAATTACCAACACATTTCCAAAACTATATGCACATGTTCCCAACTTTTCCATGGAATTCCATGACTTTTCCAGGTTTTCCATGCCTGTAGGAACCCTGCCAGGACGGGGACAGGAAAACTAACCTTGTAATATATCGATCTATATGCCTGGTGGACTACAAAAACCATGCACCAAAGTCGCTATTTTACAAGACAAATAACTCTATATGTTCAAAACAGAAAAGCGCTTGGTGGCTGGTGTTGACTTGCAAGTTAACCAGGACACTGATAAGGCTGATCAATTCGTGTAATGTCAAATGAATAGACATGAAGTGAGCTTGCCCACAGTGATTGGCAATGTTCAAAGGAAAATATATAGATTTTACCATAACGACAGAATAGTTTTGGGTGGCTCACCTGAAAGCAGCCAGCCGGTTGGTGATGACCCCGGCGTACAGGTGGTAGATGACGCCGAGTCCCAGGAGGCAGAACACCGTCACACCGAGAGGCGAGAGGCGGATACCCATCGGAGCCATTAAAGCACGTCTTAAATTGGGAGGAAACCCCCTGTACTGTCAACTAACTAACGGTCAAAACTACTCTACTCAATTTAAGAACACAACAGTGCTCGCAATGAAACAGACTAGAAAGAAACGAGCTAGCTAACGGGGCTGCCACCACCACCGAAATGCACCGAAACTGTTCGCTAGCTGGTTTACAACTGACGTTGGATTTGCGCATGAATACACCGTGTGGTTATGCAGTAAACAGCAGAGACCTTAATGAACTGAAGCTGTCAATCAAGCGATTTAACGTTAAGCTAACGTTACCAACCAGATACCAGATAGATAGGTTAGCCGTTTAGCATTGCCCGAAGTCTGGCAAACGAGACTGACCTAAAGACCAAATGTCTTCACTACACGTTATGGCACTCCGTTTGGGATATCTTGCTATACTTGTTGTTGAAGTCGCTGGTCTAAAACTATTTCTTAACTTATGTCAAAGGGAAAACAGAACAATCACATCTCTGTTCTGTCATTTTTCCTTTCTACGTACACAGTGGGAGGGGTCAAAGTGCAGAGCACAGATTGTATTTCTCTTCCGGGTCATCATCCCCGTCGTCATCGTTTATTTTATTTTATACATATATAAATGTAAAACAAATCCACAAATATACTTAGTTAAAAACAGCTGCAGTGTTCATATAAAACATATTTCAATGTTGTTACATTTATTTACAGACTATCGAATCTGCATTTATAAACCTCCAGACACGTTGAACCTAATGCGTGTGGATTTCTGAGAGTTCCCTGATGTCGTTAGATTCACCTGTCAGTGGTTTTAATGTTATGGCTGATCGGTGTATATATATAACGAAAAACAAAGGTCATCAAAAAAACCTAACTCACTATATGTTGACGAACTGGGTGGGAATAAAATGTAAGATATTAATATGTGCCTCCTGTCCATTATTTCCCTGAAAAAGTGTTTTTATTTTATCTAAAATATCTAGACCATTTATTGTAGGCTAATAATATCAATGTTAATACCTGTATGATGTCTGACTGGCTTATTTTTCAACTGTGTAAAAATCTTGTATTGAATAACCTCAAGTATATTATCAATCTGCTTCTGAAGTGGTTTTAAAAACTATATTTCTCTATAAAGATAAAGAGCCATCTATCTATCTATCTAAAGTCATTGAAAATGCATATGGCCAAAGTAATCAGTTACTTACTTTATTTCTTTATCTAATAAAATACCAAACAAAAGACCTGTGAAGTGAAAAGTTTGGAGGCCTTCACTTGTTGGATGACCCACAGTAGGAGCTCTTGAAGAGTACATGG
Source organism: Gephyroberyx darwinii (assembly GCA_900660455.1). Classification (NCBI taxonomy): domain Eukaryota; kingdom Metazoa; phylum Chordata; class Actinopteri; order Trachichthyiformes; family Trachichthyidae; genus Gephyroberyx; species Gephyroberyx darwinii. The sequence continues at coordinate 16,812 of CABFOQ010031348.1, forward strand.
TGTTCCTCCTCTCTATGAAATGATTGTACAATAAAGAAAGGTCATTTCATCTCGACGTCATGTCTGGGCATTTATCAAATACTCCGAATATGTTTGATGTGCTTCTATCCCAGAGCGTGCTAGGGGACATTTTGTATCAGCAGAAATATAAATTTTATAATGTCAGATGAGAACAGAGGTTACTAGATCTCCTGGACCTGCCCCACATTCGCTCATCTAAACTACATTTTGTTTCTGGGCTTGGTGGAAACTTTACAAACTCAAGGAATGTCAGACAAAAAAAAAATCTTATAGAACTATAACTCTTCAAATAAGGTCTAAAAAATTACAATGAATTTACATTTATACCATATATTGGGTGAATTCCTGATTCTATATGGCTAAATGTGTTCATCCAATTAGTTATGTAAACAATGCAACATAATACTTGGCCTTTTTCAGATTTTCTGACATTTTTTCATCACATTTTATGGGTGTACAGTTGACTGACAAAAAAAAGGAAGAATACGTCAGTGACGACACTTGTACTATGTAATACGTTTCATTAAAACTCAAAATAAGTGATGATAGACTGAGTGAGAGGTGACAGAAAGCGGAGCTCTCAACATTACTGGCAATGGTGCGAACCCTTTCCCTTTCCCTCCCCCTCACTTCCACTCCATTTCTAGCTGTGATAAAATACTTCAAAAAAGGCACAATGATCCCAGTAAGTTACAGCGAGTATGGTATAAAGCCCTTTGACTACAACCATGTTTACATTATGTCTTGGGAAAAACTAGACTTCCTGTTTCTGACTGAGACCTGGAACTGAGACTGAGATGTAGGCATGATGTGAGTCAGTAGTATTTTTGCTACTGAGACAGCGTCTGCTTTCCTGCATGGACCACATTGTTTCTAAAGAGAGCCAAAATCATGCACAAAGGCAAAGGCATATCTCGAGTCAGTGTAAATTGTCTTTTGTCACCAAAATACAAGCACGGGTCAGAGCAAACAGTTTGGCCTGTTGTGCTGAGCAGTGTTCTGGCAATTTACCTGCTTCCAACATGTCAAAGATAGTGCAAACAGCATACCCAGCATCCAGTAACCCTGTAGTCAAAGCGTTAGGTATTGCAACACCAGTCAAATCTGAACAGGGTTTCAGACAATTAGAAACAGTGTACAGAAATGGGGGACAACGAGTGTTAGAGGAGAACCCAGTACAATGGAGGAGAAAGACTGCACGGCATCTGAAGCTGCAAGCGACCGCCCTTAAACATGGTGGCGATCCTCTGGCAAAAGGTCTCTGGCATCCATCATGGGACTGTGTCAACACTCATTGTGCAAAGCCCCGTCTTTCATGCACGTAGAGAGAAAAAGGCTTATAATAGTCAGGCAAACCCCAATGCAGGAGCAGATGATAGTGCTTGTTTCAGAAGCTGGAATGAGCCCTCAGGAGCTTCAGGACAGTGGCTCTGGGGAGTTAGGCATAGACATGTCCTGCAGGGGTCTGGAAAGGAGAGCAAAGTCCATTATCCACGACCTACAATACCCTGCAGGAAAAACTTCATCTGTTTTATAGTAGTGGGTTGTGGTATGGCCTGTATAGATGACCCGCAGCTAGCGGATAACAGTCTGTTTGATCCTGACAAAATATGTCCCAGGTAATTAAACACAGTTAATATGCCACTGATCACCAATGTATTGTTGTATTAAATCTGCTTTTCTAACTGTCACTAAATACCACCAGTGTGCTGTTCACTCTTGCATCATTAACGGTCAAAGTGCTGTCAGTTTTTGCCCTTGGATAAATGAAAGCAGCCGCTGCCTGAAAAGGAATTGTCGAGGAGCTGAGCAGAAGTGGAAAAGCACTAAGCTCCTGGTCCATTACGAGCACATGAGAGAGTTATTAATATCTTAGAATAAAAAAATTAAAGATGCAAGAGCATGCTACTTCTCTGAGCTAATCTCTACCACTCAGCACAACCCCAGGTTCTTGTTTAGATCTATTGATCGCCTCGTGAACCCTGCTTCCCCTGGTGTCTCTGTTTCTCTGTTTCTGACTGTGACAAGTTTTTAGCCTTCTTTTTAGATAAGATTGAGGCCACATAAGATTGCCCACATTCCAACATATTCCTAATGGACATGTCATGACCGGCGCCCTAACTTCTGTTTCACAAAGTCTTCAACCCCCCTTCAGAGACCTCAACACCCTTTAGAAGCTTTGCTTGTCTTGTGAAACAATGGACTTTTTTAAAAATCGATTTCAGACGGTTGGTGAGATCAATGGAAGATGCATTAATGAGCCATAGGGTTCGACCGATATAGGTTTTTGAAGGCTGATACCGATATTTTTGTATTGAAGCTGCCAATAGCCAGTATTTTGTGCCGATATCCAATATAGTTAAGTTTGATCATTTTCAAGTTTTCAGTGTTTCCCCCCAGAATTACATTCTTGTCAGCAGCTCTTGAAGTCTGGAAGGTAGGGAAACTCTTTGATAGATTACCTTTAAATGGAGAATGGAGAAAAGTTACAGTAAATATTGTTGAAAAATTTAATGAATGAAGAAAATGTACAAAGAAAATACAATTTCATGACAGGTTTTACAGTCAGTTTTTATGTAGCTGTGGTCAGGGAGGAATCAGCATCATATCAGAGGTGGATGACCTGATATATGGGGCCAATATTGGACTAACCCTAGCCATTAGGGTCTTTTTCCATCAGCCATGAGACTTGGTAGTAACTTCTCCTTTTTGTAACTTCCTTCTTGGTGGTAAATTTTCCTTGTGTCCTCAGATATTCTTAACATATTTATGTTATGGCTGTCTCCACATCTCTTGTTATACCCACTTTAAGCTAACAGTATTGAGATGCGGCCAAAACTTCATCTCCTCCTCATTTCTCCTTTTCTCTCCTCCTCCTCCTCTCTGTCGGCCAGTTGACAGAGATCTGAGAAAACTTCAGCTTCTATTCCACCATATGGTCAGATGTTCTGCTCATCTCCTTCTCCTCCTCATCCTCTTTTCTGTTGCCTGGGTTACAGAGATCTCAGAAGGCTCCCGCCAGTTCCTCTGATGTCACGGCTGTCTCTCTATGTCCTCTCTTTACCTCCTCACTTCCCCGCTCCTCCTCCTCCTCCTTCTCCTCACTCCGTTGACCAGTTGACAGATATGTGGTAAGACTTCAGCTCCTCCTCGGATACGTAATCGGGGGCGCGGCTCATGAGGTCGTGACCCCGGACTGACTTGGGGAAGGCAATGACGTCACGGATGCTTTGAGCCCCGACCATGATGGAGACCAGCCTGTCCAGACCTGGAGAATGGTGGATGGGAGTGGAGTGGTAATGGGATAAATGAATACAGCCTTTACACCTTTTTCCAAATCATTCATTATTTTTACTATGGCTAGATGAAAGTTATCATATATATATGGTTTTCTATGAAGAGCATATATAGCATGTGTTCTTTTTCTTAAGAAATTCCAGAAGAATAACTTTTAGAAACTGACCCGTGGATGTGTTTCCATATTGCAACAAAATTATGCAACATGTAGAGTATACGTTTCTTTTTAAATTTAAATTATTTATATGAATAGAAACAACATATAAAAAAATAGAAATAAATATGAAAAAATTGATTCCAATAGTGTGTACGGTTAAAGATTTAAGGATTTCTTTCAAAGAAAATGAAAAGAAAATTCCAAACTTTTAAGTGAAGGTATGAAATTCAAATGGAAGAAAAATCAACTGTGCAAAAGTATCATTTGGGGTGAAAGTGCCTCATTGGCATTTACTGAAACATGATGTAGTGCTCAAGGGCAGAGCGAGACTTACCCAGGGCAATACCTCCATGTGGGGGCGCTCCTGAGTCCAGAGCCTCCATCAGGTGAGACAGGAGAGAGGGATCCTCCTAGAGCACACACAACCACACCGGTTATCCATTACCAAATTATGTATTTACTTATTATTGCTCTTCTTGATGTAGGAGGATGGAGGATAGAGGGTGGGTATGGAGGACTGAATTGTCTTTCATTTTTATCCAACTAGTCTTTTTTGGTTGTCCAAACAGAGGACATGCCGCTCAACCAGTGACATTTTCTCCCTCTTCCAGCAGATTTAGCCCTAAGTAGGGTGTTCCACTTTTATACAGTATAAAAACCATTTATTTAAAGGTACATTATGTAAGATTTTTATTATCCCATAGCACAAAATAACCACAATATATCTGCAGGCCTTTCACCTATATGTACCCCGCACCACGGTAAGATCATTACCCACCATGCTAAATATGTTTAGCATGGTGGGTAATGATCTTACCGGGGGTCTACTTAGCTAGCTTACAAGTTGAAGTATTCTGAGTTCAAGAGCCAGCACATATGGTATATCTTCCCGACTGTGAGGACGCTGTTATGCAAACTAAATATTTTTAATGGGATTTGCACTGATTCTTACAGTGATTCTTAAACATTTTCAGTTACAGATCAAAAAGTGAGAAATGTACTCTCATCGTGGACTAATGAAAACATACCGGTGGATTTTGTCATGTGGGTCCAGCAACTCATTTACCATTTTTTCAACATGTAGTATATTCAGGAGACATCAACTGACCCCCCTCTTCAGACCATACAAAATACACAGCAACACCCAAAGACTAACACATTCCTCTCCCAGGGCCTTCCTATGAGGTCAAGACCCCTGCTGTGCTCCCAGGAAACCAAGCAACCTCCTTTGCAGCAAAAGGTGGATTTCTCCATAAAGCGGCCAAAAAGTAACACTTTGCAGGTTCGACTAGCCCGCTCTGGTGCCATTAGAAGATGGGACCGATAATAAGGGCCGGGGAAATGGACTTAATCTGCATTCCAAGGAAGACACAGAATAAGGGATCAAAACTCTGGAATGTATTGTAAAAATGTGCTTTCTGTATGTGTTTAATTAGATATGAATGTCACAACCTGTGGCAGATGATGTATCTTACTCCCTCATGTATTCTGTTGGTTATTCAAGGCATACAGAATGTGCTATGAAGACTTCTGGTTTACTCGCCAGTGTTTTATGGTAAGACAGTGATGTTTGGTCTCATACGAACCCATTTGTTGTAAAGTGAGGTGCGTAAGGTAATTGTAATCACCGGTCATCAGGTTGTAAAACTGATGCATGCAAATGAGGGAAACACCTACCACTCCTGACACACCATAAAACCTCTCAGCCCCAGATTCAGATAGCTCTCTTCAGAAACTCTCTCACGAACGAACAAAGGAAGACAACTCCTGCAACAGGCAGACGGGCAAAAACTCAGGACATCAAGGAACATCAAGAAACTCAACCATCCTGCAGCCCGCCCCACAGCCTGTCCTGTAACTAAGTTTGAACCTGGCTCAAAGCTCTTCTCTCAGCTCTAGTACCAGATCAGCGCCAGAGTGAATCTTGCTGAGACGGCCGATTGAGTTCACTCCACCTGATCCATCTGAAGACACCAAGTCAGAAGCCAGCCGCTACTCTACTGTGCTTCCTGAACGATGTGAGTCAACGCATCGACCTATCTCTCTATCTCCACTGAGGTGAACTGTTGGCCCAACGACTCTGACGGACAACGGCCCCCGAACCGCACTCCGCAACGGCCCTCCTGACATCGACTGGTCCAGACCAACACGTGCGTGTGTTTACCTTACCACTGCTACCGCACGACGGTTACCACGGAGACGAGGACGCCGTTGATACTCTGCAAACCAGACGGTAACCAACTTAACAACGGTAACTGATGCATGGGTGATGCAAAGGCAGGGTTGAACTGTGAAAGTGAGGTTAGAATACTCTCTCTCTCTCTCTCTCTCCTCTCTTCGCTGTCATTTCCCTTCTGTCCCAAGTCTCCCAGAAACTGTCAGCTGTCCTCCAAGCCATCTTTCGCTGTTGCCACGGTATGACAATTAGACGTATTACAGCTCAGGTCGTTTTGTCTGTGCCATTGCTATTTGTCATATCCTCTGCCACTGTTATTTACCATACCTATGCCAATATTACCTGCCCTCATTTCATTTATCTTTGTTGTACATACATTTAGCTCTCATTATTCTTTGTGTTTAATGAGTTAATAAATCTTTGTATTTATAAAGAACTGACTATTGTGTGTTATTGATATATCCTGGACATGAAGGTAGAAAATCATCAATCATCAGTAATCAATCTTACTTATTCTGATTATTAGGCTGATATCATTATAAAGAGACTATTCAGTGACAGATCTGCGTCACGATGCAGCAAATTCTGTAACACACTACACTCAAATTTTTTTAATGGTGTTTGCACACCATAACACTCCTTCGGCGAGAGCATGAATGACTGACAGATCGACTACATCACCAAACTTACGCGCCTGGGCACATGTAACAACAAGTCATTACCAAGTATGAAGGCGATACCTGGTACTGGTAAACTGGTACCCCAATTTTGACTGGCCCTGATACAAGGGCAGAGCACAGATACACAGTGTGCAGTGGCGCTCTCAGGACGCTCAACTTAATTCCCCACACTATCTGTGCATCTGAACCACAGGACAACACATGAAAATGTCAAAACACTGTCAAAAATAAATGATTGTCAGGCGCCAGTATCTCTCAATATAGTAACCGTGACCTGCTTGGCTTCATGGCTGGTGAGTGACACAGAGCCTTTTAAAATGAACGGCTTATAACCAGCATCAATTGCAGGATCAATTACCAGGATGAAGCTTAGCGCAAGTTCAATCAGGAAGACTACCTGGTGTATATCTACTTTATTGCTACTGTGGGAGAAAACCTTCCTCTGGGCCAGATGTAGTCAGGTCCCCTACCACACTGCTTACCCAATAGCTTAGAAATAATTTTACAGAGACTGAACAGTTCAAGTTGATTATAGGTTTACTGTAAAATCAAACAGAGTACAAGTAAACCGAGCTGGTCCATGGAGCAACTGAAACTTAAGACAGAGAATCCTTACTTTTATACCTTTCTGATACCTGGGTCACCTCCCATGTCCATCCCATGTCTCCAGTGTCTTCTTAGATACCGTTGTTTTCCCAATCTGATATGATAGTCCCTTTAATCTCCCACTCTCAAAATTAATTGGTGACCTGACCTTCAATGTCTGCACCTGCATATCTGTACTATGAGATTGATGTCATTGTTTATCAGAGTTGCCTATTTTATCAAAAAATATATCGCTTTTAATGAAGTGCACAATTAAAAAATTCACGTGGGCTAACACAAGGAGTGAATGTTTTCCTTCTTGGTTATGCTTACACACTCTTATTTCAAGGCAATTCATTTCCCACACTACTCCAGGTATTCTGTCAGCAATCGGCCTTGCTTGTTATTCAATCAGCATAAGGCAAAGATCTCATCCCTCTAAGAGAACCAATCACAAACGGACACATCCCTATATACACGGATACCTGCCCCATCTGTGTCTCGGTCATTTCAGGCTGCATCGCCGCTGCGCCCCACCACCACCAATGTCAGGCTCCAGTTGGTAGTCAGTGGATCATTCTGCCTATGGAAGAGCAGTCTATAGGGGGGGAGTTTCCCTGCTCATCCAAGATTCACAGGATTCACAAGATTTAACCCTTGAACATTGACTCCAACTGGAGTCACTGCCAAACTCATTAGATTTATTATCCATCAAGCTTGTATTCTGGCATTCTTGTATATTGATAACCTAGTCTCTCCTGACTTGAAGTATCAGTGTGCACAGGCAGCTCAGGGATAGTCGGAATCAATGCAACAGTATTGGGACCCTTTGCCTGTTTCCTTCTTTTGCAGGATAGGACAAACATCTAAAAACAAAGTTCAACACATAAGCTTCAGGGTGAGCCCCGGCCAAAACAACAAATAAAAAGAACTAAATGTTAGCCACAAAACTAACTAGTCTTATGGGAAAAGGAAAAAGAAACCAAGGGTACAATAACTAAAACTACCTCCCTTACTAACAAAAACAGTTGAGAACCACAAAACAAAGGCAATTCACCCCTACGGATTCAAAATTTTGTATGCAAACTCTGCAGCCTATACAAAGGAAACGTGCAATTGTTTGGGAGACGACAAAAGAAAGGCTGCTCCTGCTGTCTAACCCGTTGCTCCCAGGACGTCAGCTGGAGTCGTTATATAGCCGGTGGTACGCTGATATGGACCAATCCACAGCCGGCAGTTTCAGCTCTCTCCAGCAACTCCCATGGTCGATCCCAGCCAATCCCTGGGCAGCACCTGCAACGACGCGATGACACTCACCCACACACAGCACACAGCACCAAATACCAATAATAATTAAATCAAAAGGAACAGAAAACACTGCCAGTAGGTTCAACACTATGGACATATCATGAAAATATAAACAGTACTATAAATAAGTAAATATAAATATGCAAAGAAATATTACAATCAAAAATTACAACATTTTCTTAACTGGTATCAACAATACAATCCTACACAAAGAGGAAAAACTAAAAAACATTATAATGAAAAAATGTAAACATCCCTGAAATACAACAAATGACTTCAATGATGTCTAATCTGACAGGGGTGGGAAGGTGACATTAGTGTTTATGTCACCAGAGCGCCTTTTCAATGAACAAAAAATATGTCTCTTAGCCATAGATGAGGTGCGTTGCATGACAACATGGTAATTATCCTAAAACATTATCTAATCTGATTTTGTTTACTGTAACACTATTAAGACAACTGTCCCCTTAATAGCTACAAACCTAAGACACAATTTATCCTTTTAGTATGCCATTTGCTTTATATGCTGCTTCCAGCTCTTCTTTACCCGTGTTTCATCAATCTCTGCCAAGCAAAGGCATGAATGGATGTCATTTGTATTCATTTTTGTATTCTAAAGGGGCACAACATTCCGAGAGGACTACACCAAAGTTCCCAGCATTCTGTGTGCTATCCTCTCAGCCAGTATTAATGCTGACAGCAAAAGCAACAGAGGAAGTGCTTTCAGATGTGCTCGACATTTTGAGAGATATGCAGTGCACGTAATTGCTGTTCTACCTGACACATTCTTTCAAGAAAGCATCATTTTAATTTCATTGCCAATGCAAAGGACTGACATTTTAGTTTTTATTCTCCTTTCATTTAATTTTTATTAAAAATTATTAGGGAAAACCATCCACCTCTCGGTTCAGAAATGTGGCACAGCGGAATTCACCAAAGAAGTTGACCTGATCGTGAAAGAAGGATTTTGGGATTAACGCTTCAAAGACCATCATTTACTGCAGGCAAGTTTACAAATTGCCGAAAAGAGTGACACTGTAAGAAATGGTTATAAATGAAACAATGTGTTCATTTTTGCTACTTCATTCTTCTTTAGGGCCATCAACCAGGTGACGCGAGTCTATGGAGCTATGATGAAAGAACTAGGAGATATGGCATGGAAAAATGGACAACACACAACAGAACATAAAATAATAGAAATGTACCACAGCCACACTGATACAACCACACAACAAAAAATAGTCATTGTATTTACAACACAGGCCAGCACCATCAGATGTATTATGGCTACCATCACTTTTGGCCTGAGAGTAGAAATACCAGATGTAAGGAAGGTGGTGCACTGGGGACCATCTGACAGTGTCATGAATTACTGGCAGGAAGTTGGATGCTGCTCAAGGGATGGACAGGAGGGAAAAGCATTGATGTCAGTCCATGCGACAGTGCACCCAAGCGTGAAAGAACTGATAGAACATGCACAACAGAATAAATGTTTAAGAGCTGTAGTGTGTTGCTTCATTATGAACTATGAGACTATTTGATCAATTCTGGAAAATTGACAAATACTATAGTTATTCTTATTAATGAATATTTTATTAATTAACACTCATGGGGCACCACCAGTTTACACTGGAATAAGTCTCTTTATAATGATATCAGTCTAATAATCAGAGGAGGTGAGCCCTCGATTTCAGTGATTTTCTACAATCATGTCCAGGATATATCAATAACACACAATAGTCAGTTCTTTATAAATGCAAAGGTTTATTAACTAAACAGATTATGGCAAGAAATATTAGGAAATGACATGGCAAGCAACAGTGGCAAATGATATGGCACGTAACAGTGGCAAATGATATTGCAAGTAACAGTGGCAAGGAAGTTGGCACAGACAAAGCAACCTGAGCTGTAATGAGTGTAACCGCGGTAATATGGCGATAGCCAAGGACGGCTTGGCGGACAGCCGACAGTTTATGGGAGACTTAGGATAGAATGGAAAGGACAGAGAATAGTGGTGAGAGAGAGAGAGGGTGTTCTAACCTCACTTTCACAGTTCAACACTGCCTTTGCATCACCCGTGCATCAACAAGAAAGTTGGTTACCGTCTGGTTTGTAGTGCGTCAGCGGCGTCTTTGTCTCTACTAGTCACCAGAAATCATAAGTGCATTTCCTTCCTAAACAAGCATCTAAGAGCATAACCAGTGCTAAGGTAAAAGTGCAGTAAATTAGCTACCTACTTTTTAAGTAAACAAGTGAGACAAATAAGTAAATCAAATAAACAAGAACTAAGTCAAAATAAGTAAATCAAATAAACAAGCGCTAATAAACAAGAGCCCAGGCAAATGAGTGAAGACAAATAGACAAGTGCTAAGAGGAAGGGTCAGGGTAGTGTTTCCTGAAGACATGGGTTTTCAGCCTGCGGTGGAAGATGGGCAGCGACTCTGCTGTCCTGACATCAGTAGGGAGGTCATTCCACCACTGTGGGGCCAGGGCAGAGAAGAGCCGTGACCGTGTAGATCGACCGCAGTCGCCTCGAGGCAGCAAAGTGAAGTGGTCGGGCGGGGGTGTAAGGCTTGACCATAGCCTGGAGGTAAGAAGGAGCTGTTCCTTTCACTGCCCTATAGGCTAGCACCAGGGTCTTGAACTGGATGCGAGCTGCTACAGGGAGCCAGTGTAGAGAATGGAGAAGGGTAGTTGTGTGGGTGAACTTGGGGCGATTGAACACCAGACGAGCTGCAGCTTTCTGAACAAGCTCCAGAGGTCTGATGGCTGACGCCGGAGCACCAGCAAGGAGGGAATTGCAGTAGTCCAGGCGGGAGATGATAAGAGCCTGGATGAGCACCTGCACTGCCTTGTCAGTGAGGAAGGGGCGAATCCTCCTGATGTTGTAGAGGAGGAATCTGCAGGAGCGTGTCACTGATGCGATGTTTGCCGAGA
>CABFOQ010031353.1:0-33837 GCA_900660455.1 Gephyroberyx darwinii
TGGCAACAGTTTAGGGAAGGCCCTTTGCTGTTCCAGCATGACTGTGCCCCTGAGCACAAAGCGAGGTCCATAAAGACATGGTTAGACAAGTTTGGTGTGGAGGAACTCGATTGGCCTGTACAGAGCACTGACCTCAACCCCATTGAACACTTTTGGGAGGAAGTAGAATATGATTGTGAGCCAGGCCTTCTCGTCCAACATCACTGCCTGACCTCACAAATGCTCTTTTGGCTGAATGGGCACAAATTCCCACAGACACTCTCCAAAAGCTTGTGGAAAGCCTTCCCAGGAGAGTGGCGGCTGTTATAGCCGCAAAGGGAGGTCCAACGCCCATGGTTTTGGAATGGGATGTCCAGCAAGCTCATATAGGTGTGATGGTCAGGTGTCCACTGACTTTTGGCCATATAGTGTACCTTTAGTCCCGCTGATGGAAAGAACAGTCGTATCAGCTGTATGATTGCTCTTAACTTGTGGGGTGCTCTATTACAGCTATCACTTGGAGTTAGTGAACTATCACGACCATGTGCTGTGGAAGATTAAATGGGGCATTGCTCTTTCTGGACAAGCCATATAAATGCCACACCACATAATTATGATTGTGAGGAGTCATCTCCCTTAAATGTTAATTGGATTAGGAATTTTTGATGGAACCCTTAACAGCCCTAAATGAATGTGTGCTGATGTAGGCCTGTATCTGTTGCTAAAGAGGGCACATGCTGAATTTAATTTGATCAAACGCATGGGGACATTAAGTGGATAGTCCCACTGAGTTGCTCTATCCCCATCTCCCTGCATTTACACATTTTCTAATGAAATTTAAAAAAAGAGCAGTGACATGAAAGGTTGTTCAAACTGGTAGCAGAAAGCCAAATGATGCTTTTATGACTTTCTGCTCTGGTGCTCAAAATGTTCTGTTCATTAGAAGGCCCTCAAGCTGAGTGGGAAGGACCACAGGAGAAAGCGTTGTCAAATGAAGCTGCTATATTATCATGCATTATCACTCAGCCTACCATCATTTTATAATGCATGACAAGCCCATCTAGGCCTGGAATGTGAACGTCTACATCTTTAATCTTGATTTCAATGAATTTGCACTGAATTTATAAACGCCCCGTCAGGTCTCCACCACATTACTAACCACTATTTTTCACTTGCAGGCTTGATCATTTCCATGATTGTTTTGTTATGTGAATGATCATGAGACTAAACAAAGATTTATTGTAGGTTGTCAGACAATAGTCACAAACAAAGAAGATTAGATCAGTTGTTCGCTCACCGTCACAATAAAACAGCATCTGCTCATGTTAATTCATATGTTGAATGGGATTGTTGCTTTCGGCATAGACTGTAACCACCACTCAATGGTGTTTGAAAAACCTGTTGTGCCAAACACTTGGAAAGCTCTTTTACTACTGTGCAGAAAGATGAAAACGTGTGCAGAAACAGCATAACATTGCTGTCAGATTAAAACCATGTATGTCCCAAAAGTCGGTTTCAGGAATTAATAAAATGATGCCCATTTTCCTACTGACAACCATGTATGATTATTGCCAATTTTACAATGAATTTTGACTGGATTTGTGGGCCCAAAGGTGATGAAACATAATAAACATGTAATAAAAAAAACAGTTCAGCCAAGAAGAAGAAAAACAATTGGAGATAGGAGGTTTTCACCTGAAATCAGCAATGTCTAAACTGAGGTCAGGATGCAATTTCAACCCTTCTCCAACTCTTTCCAGAGAATAATGAGATGAGAGGGATCATAAGAAAGGTCTCGCCAATAGAATTGGTTTTGCTGCCACGGCGCTATCAGTGTCACTGCTGTGAAAAAGCAGCTGTCAACAGGTGCCCCGTCTCACTTCAGACCCCTGCATTTTTTGAACAATGCTATCGCTCAGCTTTTCTCCTTCAAAGATTACTCAGGCTCCTCTGAGGAGTGTTGTTGAAGCACAAGATGTAGCGGTGCAAGGAGCAAGGATTTTGTGTCCTCACAGATCAAAGATCAGCAGCCAGGCTGGTGAGGAGATCTTGTCTGAAGTGCCAAAGTTTTTCTAATCACCGAGCTCAGACAGCGTCAGCTCTTCTGCATGCATAAATTCTCCACACTCTGATGTAACTTTGTGACATTTTACGCTTTCCTACCTAAAACCTGGGACTAAAACTGCAACTGCCAGGAAGAAAGTATTTATAGAACTTTTAATAGAAAGACAATGATTTTAGTTTCTATTCAACAGTGCTGATAATGACGAATGCCAAATCGGACCCTTCCTCACTGTCAGCTTTAATTATCTCCTGTCGAACTCCTAGGAATTACTCTCTTCAGTCCCTATATCTCATCCAGAACGCTGAAGCTCGCCTTGTCATTAAACCCCCCAAACTCTCCCATGTCACCCTCTTCCTGCATTGTCTCCACTGGTTGCCCATGACTGCTTGTATTGAATTTGAAATCCTGGTGCTGATGTGCAAGCTGCTAGTTGCACCCCAGTACTTCCAGGCCATGGTCCAGTCCTACAGACCGTGCGCTGCATCCTGCCACTGCTGGCTGCTCAGCTCTCCCTTCCCTGTTACCATCAGGGGTGGGTTTCCCGATAGTGAGTGATCTTGGAAACTCACAACATACTTCACACACAGTTTCAAGACAGTTTGTGAAAGCTCAATGTGCATTTCAAAGGATGTTGTGACAAAAACATTTCGAGAACTCCTTATAGATCAACTTCAAGAACCCCGTCACCGTGAAGCATTACAGGTCGAATTATTGACTTGCTGAGTTGAAAGAATCTGTTTGCAGATTCAATTTTCATTAGATATAGGTTGCAACTGTGATTCTTTTGATTTAAAACATAAAATTTAAATTGATGATCATCCATGAATTTATTGTCAACAAACTACATCTTCTCCAACATCATGACCTCATGACTTGCTCATCATGCTCAATGTGTCAATCACCTTGCTGTGCTATAATCAACATTTTTTCTGGGGATATGCTTAGAACAGTGCCAAACTACTGCATATATTAATGTTAGCTCCAGCATAGGCTGGAATTTGGTGTATTGGTGAGTTAAGTGTAGCCTAATGATAAATGATGAATAAACAATGGTCATAAATACATTTATTTATTTATTTCACAATAAGGGCCAGAGTAAAAAAGGAAATTTGAATGCTTTTGATGTTGTGGAGTGAAGCTTATTTAGATTAATAGTTTAGGTATAAGACCGCTGTCTGCAGCTTGCCTTCACGGCAAAGACAGTCTTAAAATCTTATGAACATGAAAATTACATGAATGAACAAGAGATTTCACAAACTTGAGTTACGAATGGTTTTAGGAAACACTTGTGAAATGATCAAATGCCTTGAAGAGCTACTCTAAGATATTCTTTTAGCACTATGACGCAAAGTGATGTTGCAATTGTCAGTCAGTCTGGATAAGAGCATCAGCTAAATGCATGAAATGAAAAAAAAAAAAATGAAAGTTCATTCAGTTCCATGTGATTTGAGCTCATGCAGTGTACAGATCTTAAAACTGTGGTCTCAATTCATCACCAGTCTCAGGGAGATCCTCATATTTTATTAAGTACACACTGGTCTCTAATAAATGTTTGATCAAAAACTGGTGTGCGTCGCAGATGAAAAGGTGGTCAGACAGAAAAAGATATCATATGTAAGCCATTTGAAAAAAATGTGTATGTAGTTCTAAATAACGATAAGGTTGTTTCTGTTATTTACAAAATTCAGATGTAATGTTTGGCTGTTGTTGCAATTGGAGTTTTCCTGAGAAACCTCAGAGGACTGGACCAACTTGTACTGCATCAGAGAAACAGGAAATGAATGGGAAGAGAGGAGACACTGCTTTTATTTAAAATGCTGTCTATCATGACCAAGGAACAACCAGATTTCAATTAAAGGGGAAGATCTGTATTGTCATGGGATGAGAGCAAGTCACTGGTATGTGTCCTGAGGGTCTGACTCTATTTCATTAACTCTCTCCTCCATGCATGGATTTCCTTTTACCTTTCCCAAGCAGCCATCTTGTATTCAATTCACTCAGTTTCCTACCTATATAGATGTTCAAGGGAAATCAATCAAGCAGAATGATGTGGACTCGAGCGTAAATTGACACATTGAGTGAAATATTTACAATTGGTGCTCTAAGTTCCTGTATATGGATTACTTACTTTGAGGTGCTACCCTTTCGATTAGTAAAACTTTTGAGGTTTTACTGAATTTTTATAATGGTATTTACCAGTTTGTAATTGTAATGGATATCTTGAAATTCATAATTGACCTCAATGCAAAAGCCATAAATAATAATAAGTGGCAATTTTGACATTTCTTCCAAAGGATTTAATTTATTTAGCCAAAGATGCTTCGCCACTATAATTTGTGACTGACAATTCAATAAGAAGCTTATGTTCTAATCCTGTTTGTGGCTGGCCAAGGTCTGATGTGTGAGACTGGAAGATAATCCAGGATGGCTGAAAGATATCTGAAATGATTACTTTACCAATACACGGAATGTGTTGCAATAATCCCGTGTGCCGTAATCCAGGGCAAGCATCCATACATAAGCCAAATTCAGATGTTATAAAGAATGATGTGCTAACCCATAAATTGCTACCATAGAGGACATCAGGCTACCCTGTCACAGAGCTACAGGACCATCAGACAAGTAGCTCCAGTCACAAACCACCTAATCTAAATGTGCTGGTAGTGGTAAATAATTGTTTTCAGTAACATTACACACTATGGTGTATAACATGAATTTACATCATAAGTAATTGTGTCAGCCTAAAAAGGGTGGGTAAACTTTATTCCACAAATGAGAAAGTGGGTAAACTGTATTTATATGTATTTACACCACATCCCTGCACCTCTAGACGCCACAACAGTAGACTATGGTGTCCCTTTCACAGCTACAGCTCCACCTAACAGCTGTAGTCACATAGGAGGCTCCGAAAGTTCACAAAAGAGCCCTGAGGCACCTGTTGATTTTGCAGTGAGGCAGTCAGTCCTAAACCCCTGTGTACTTAGCAGGAGCCTGAAAACAGAAACAGTCCGTGAGGCCGCGAGTACCGACATTGGGATTCAGCCAAACTCAGAAATTCTTGCCAATGTAGTATACATCTGGGCACTTTTCACATACACAACATCAACATACTATGCAGAGGAAACACACTACATACTCATCTGACATCACACTTAATATGTAGTATGAGTCGTACGCGGTTTCGACAGTCTGGCCTTAAGGTAGTTTAAGATTATCAACTATGCCGACACAGAAATGCTTCATTTATCTCTCATGGACAAAAACTATTTTAATTATCAATTTCCATGTTAAAGAGGGAGTCAGGTATTTGTTCTGGCTAGAATGGGAACACAGTGGCTTTGTGCAAATATGCCCCTCAAAACGGTGAGGTGTTGGATAAACTAGTTCATACCACACTGGGCACTAGAGTGACTATGAGCCCTTTAGTAAGTGAAGCAAATTGGCATTGAATCCTGGCAGATGATTGGACTGTGATCCGGCTGGGGTAACCTGTGTACCTGTCCGGGATTGGTTCTTGCGCGGTTACCAGCTAGGAGGTCATGCAGTACTTTTCCTGTTTATTGGTTGGAGCCCAATAATTGGGTGTCTCTTTATTCTATATGATGCCACCCAGCAGGAAAACATAATTGCTTTGAAGTGATTATGCCACCAGTTTTTGCGATCAACTACAAAGCACAGCGGGAGTTGCTGTGAAATCTCTAATGATCCAAGTTCCTACCATAACGAGAGTAAGAAGGCTTCCTGCAAGAGATGAGGAATGGCCTTTCAGTTTGAGGTAGCCCGCTTTAAAAAATGGCATCTGCTTCAGTCAGAATGAAGTTATCCTGGGAAATATGCTATCAAATCTTCATGTAATCCACACTGACCTCCTATCAGTCATCTCGCTGAAAGATTAGGTTCTCCATTCCTCCAAGCATGTATAAATAATGATAATGACTTAGAGGAGCTTTGATGAGGAACCGTCTCTGTGTTTTGGTGTTGAAAGTGCCCTTGAAAATAAAAAGGGGGTCTGAAAAATGTCCTTCTTGAAGCAATTTGTGCTCTATTTCCTGAGTTGAAACACAACAAGCTCATTATACATTTTGCAGCTTTGTAGCCTTAAATTGCCTTTTTAGTGTCATTTATCTGATTCATCTATTTCAGTGTTATATATGCATTAGAGTTCAAGAAATGGAAAGTTAAATCAATTCCAGATGAAGTCTTTGTAATGGGTTTCACACGAGGAGCATGTCTACATTCTCCAGAAACCATCCCTCTCCACTTCTGTCGTAAGAAACCTCATTCATTTAACAGCTCCATCACAGCCAATGGTTCATGAGGAGGAGAGAGATGTTAACCCCAGGGTTTTCCTCTTCCTACCTTAAACGTACTCTCAAATCCAACTGACACTTCTTCAGTCTACAACCAAGCTTAAAAATCTGCACGGCTGCTAACACCCATTAACGTGTCTGTCTGCAGAGAGTTACGTATAGATACGCGTTACAGAAGTTCTCATTTGACCGTGAATGTTTCTCAAGGTATGCAGAGATTGTCCTTTTCTTGTGTTGGAGATGAGTACTCCGGCCAATCCATCATGTGTCGTCAGCTGTCAGACTCAGGGAAAAACAATTAAAGGTTCCCCACGCAGGTCGAGCTGCTCCAATAGTCAATGAAGCAACCTCTATGTGTGGGTCTGGGAACGCTAGATTCATTAGGAAATGCCAGGGAAGGAGGGTGTGTGTGTGTGGGAGACAATTAAATGACCTACACTCTACGAGGTTGAGGACTCAAGGGACTGGAAAGACAAAGGGAAAGGACATCTGATGCCGGATATGAAAAACAAATGCGCAGAAGAATGCGGGCTCAATACACTTTGATTTTGAAGCAAAGTAAATAAACCAAACAAGAACATGACAGAGAAAAGTGTTGGATGTCATTGTGATGTGAGGAGGCCATATACTAGGCTACAGGCTACTAGTTTAGACAGCAAAACGAAACATGTGAGCCATGGCTAGGGGCAAGTCTTGGACAAGATCCCCTCAGGTGAACAGACCTGCACACCGACATTCGTATATTTGTATGCAAGCAGACAGCACACCTCCCGTTAAAACACAGTTTTGGCATTTGGCCGAGTCATCCACAATTTATGGCCTCTGATACTGTGGCCAGCCTTGTGTATAAAAGAGGACACTTGTAATCAATCACATATCATGAATCATATCCTCCCTCCCTTAATGTTGCTTTTCAGCTGTGCCTACAATGCAATCACGGAAGTGGCAGTATTGAATCATGGGTCATACTGTTCACTAACAACACTTGGCATGCCATTGATTCCAACCAATAGTCCTTAGCCCTCGGGCACTGGGATGTGGCTCATTGATGAGGCACTTTATCAGGGAAAAAAGGTCAATTGAAGTGATTGATACCCTCTTTTATGAGTGGTAATACAGATGGTATTACTGTGCATTTTGTATGATGAATCAGGCTGACATTTGCTGCGATTGGGCCATAAAAAGTCAATGTAAGAGTGAGACTGAGTAATAACATCCTTATTTTTGTGTTTGAATGTTATGCTGCTATAAAACATTTCTTCCTATCCTGTATGTGATGGCAGCGGAGGCAAGAGCCCTTGGGGTCAATGCTGAAGCTCTTTCAGTTGCAGTTTATGGCTGCCAAGTATAAAGAGAGGAACCACCCACCCCACCCCCAGGTAGTCTGGGCATGGATTATTTGTTGAAACATTGATCTACACAGTGTATCTGTAAGGCAAGGTGTCATTTATTCAAGCCCACCTCCTGTTCTTTGAGGAATCATTTTGGAGAATTTGCTCATCGATGGATAAAACAGAATACTTGTATAAAGTGAAAAGGAACCACATGATAAAAAAAAGTACATCCTGGATTAATTGTTCCAACAAAGCTTAACTAAAAAGGAGAAAGCGTCCCAATGTGCTGTAAACGTGACAGTCTGTAACAGTTGAGAGAGATACTTTTTGCCCAATAGAGGGCAGAAGAAAGCTAAAATATTTGAGCAGTTCAACGAGCATCCAAAGCATTTCCAAACAACTTTTCATAAACTGGCTTGCTTTAATTGAACTTCACCGCATGATGAGGCAAGACCCACGCCAGGCACTGACCCGGCCTCTCCATTTAATGTGCATATGCATATTCCTCATCTCCTTCTGCTTGAAGCGGCAAATTCACTTCTCAGCATGATACAGAAGGACCCATGCATAGCTAATGCTCAACAGTAAATTACATTAATTGTCTTAAACCCTGACATATCAGCACAATTATACCTGTCTCAGCAGTGCAGGCAAATGTATTATTGATCAAAATGTTGGCTCCTTAAATAATATCCTTGCAGCAGGGAGGGAATGGAAAAGAGAGACAGATGCACCGGGGAGAAAACAGATTTCTTTTCTACGTGGTCTGCTCAGCTGTGACAAACTTCCTACTTTCCTCTCATCTCTTTTCTAGTTTGTCACTTAGCTCAGTTTATCAAACTGACAAGGCACATGACTCACTGTCAGCTTCATATCTTCACTAACTAGACTCCTCCTCTGAAAAGTGCTGTCTTGCAAAACTCTTTATTCTTTAGAAATAACCATGATGTGTAAAGCTGATCGTCCTGTGTTGAGCAATACTTTTCATCTAGGAAACATAGATTGTTTGTTGTTTTCTCCATCGTCCGCTCACCGGACCTCAAAACAAGGATGGAGATGATATTCTGTCTATTAAATGAAAACCTCGTGTTCATTTTTAAGGAGTCAAAAATGTATTTTTTTTTTTATTTTAGCAATAATAAATAAACAAACTATGAAACAGAGCGTCTTTTATTTTGATAGCCTGATCTCTAAGCTTAAACCACAAGCTCACGATTCCAACTGACTCATTAAGCTCACAATATTTCAATTTCCTTACTTAGTCACCCTCTTTACCCTGTGTTGGGCCATTTGTTTCCAACTATAGTAATTTATGCCTGGGCTTTAAATCGCTATTGAACATCAGGGAGGCAAGTGGTGCAAGCAATAACATGAATAATCTATTGGCAGTTCCTGTTAGGGTGAAAAAAAGAGTGAGACCTCAATCACCGTCATGCCCAGGAGAGTAAAACAGGCAGTGGCAGCATTAGCCTTTCCACCTAAAAGCTGAATATGCTTTGCAACTTGTAAGCACCCATCTTTCTAAGGGTTGTGCTTGGAGGTGTTCAATAATATCAGCCTTCCTCTGCAAATGCATCACTTCATGGGAGAAATGAATTGACCTCAAGTATTTTTGTGCAGGGCTTTTTTTGTGCCCAGCGTAACCCCTGGGAGTGGAAAAAGTAGTCATAAAAGAACAGCTTGTATTATGGAGGCCCTCCAATAAAAAATGTGAGCCAATTTATAAGCCTTCCTGATTGCCTGTAGCATTTCACCCCACCACAGTGTAGGAGTAACATGCCCCAAGGTTTGGCATTATCAAAACAGAAGGCGCATCTTCTTCCGTTCTGCCTTCGGGCAACCATAGCTTTTTCCTAAGAAGTAAACCCTAAATTTTAAATCTTGTTATTACGAAGTTTGCTCATTAGTTTACCATTTGACTGAATCATTTATTAACTATTACGCAGATCCTTAACAATTATTCAGTTGTCCGGGGGCTCTGCTGCCTTCAGATCATGAAGTCAAAATGTTGCTTTATACTGCATTAATAATGCCATTTCATTGAAATGCTAGAAGAACTTGAGAAGGAACTTGTAAAACTCCCCAAGAAGGCATAATTCTTCTTTGTAACACTCGTACTCTTTATTTCTCCACTCACTGCACACAGTTTCATTGCAGGAGAAATGTTAAAACTGTAATATATCTAACAGCTTCCTAGCAAAAGGAATATTTGAAATTCACCACGTCCATTGCCCATTCCAAGCACGTCCGTCAATCTGCCTGTGAAATGAGGACCCAGAGGCTAGTGGCCCCGACACATCAGCTCCTTTATGGCCATGTAACAACTCTTTCTGAAGTCTTCACACATTGATTTCTCATTTTCTGCTTGCTTCTGCCTTCTTCAACATATATCATGCTTTGTGTGAAGTGAGCAACAAGTACAGTAGGTCAGTTTAAGCGCTGTGGCTGCAATGGTCCAAACATCTTACCATAAACCATCCATCACCACATTAAACTTTTTAGGAAGTTCAATTAAGCATGAAATGAGTCCATACTAACACCAGACTAATGACATGTGTAATTAGTTTGCTTGCCTCATTAAAGTTACAATGAAATGAAAAATGACCTTTTTACCTTTTAAGCTCATCTTTCATAAAATACCCACATTTAATAATAAATGCCCCCAAATGTACATTTTTATTTTCTTGTATTTTTATATCAAAATTACATTACTTTAACTTAGTGGAAAACAGTGTATCTTTAGTGGTTACCTCGTTGTTTACCACAAATCCCAACCAATAATATCCTCACAGATTCTTGAACAATCTCACCCCTCCCATCCAATAAAACTGCTCTCTCTCTGATGGATATCCCATTGGTTTACGCTGTCGGACACTTCTGAACAGTCCTTCTGAGCTTCATGTCTCATCTCAACATGCTGTTTCAACAGAAAATACATTCAATTAGGGAAGATGCTCTCAAAATTATGTTTCATTGACTTTTTATTTATTTATTCCATACCAACTTTTCAGTAACATTTAACCAGCTGCCCATCATGGATCTGTAATGCTTGCAACTCAAATAGTCGTACTTATAAAGCAACACAAAACAACACTTCAGAACCATACAGTATATGTAGCTGTATCACATTTGAAAAGCTATGCCATCAATCAATTAAACCTTGACACATAATATTCACAAAGATGTTAAGACCACTGGAGTCATTCAAATGTTCAAAGAGAAAAAGCCACACTAGTTACATGAGTTAACAAAATATTTATTTCTCACGTATTTGACATACATTGCAGCTTGAGAAGCAACATTTATTCTTTTTACATAAAACATTTAAAATCAGATATGACTTTGAGATCATGTTATAAGAGCAGATGTAATGATGCTGATTGGCTTGATTGGAAAATAACTGCTCTGTGTGACATTCCTGTTACAGGAAAACATTTTCATATTGGCAAGTAAGGTTGAAAAAAAAAAAGGACTTAAATATCACTGATGTACAGCAAACATGCTCTGAAAACTTTGTGGATAAACCTGTGGCAATTACATTACATAAAATGTTCAGTTACTGTTTGTACAGCAGACTCCTAACTCCATTCATACTAGACTATGAATGCAAGTCATGACTAATTCTCATGGCAGACATCAAAAATGCTTCCGATCAATAATAATAAATACTGATATTTCCAAATTGTAAATTCAAAGTAATTTTCATGAACACTTCAATTTCTCATATTACAATAAAAATATGAACAGCATTGCTGCAGTTACGCCTTGAAACAAGTGCAGCCCTTTTCTATAAAATCCTGCAGTAACAAACACACGGTAAGACATACAGCTTATGAGCAAAATTATATTAATATAACACTAATACTCACTATTTCTATATGAATAGTGTATTTACTGTAAGTACCCTGCTGCACTTATCCTCTTGGATAATAAGACCTTGGATAATTGGAGCAAGTGATTGTTGGTTCTTCCTCCATTGCGACCTGATTGTCAGGAATAAGTACCCATGTTGTCATCTATTAAGTTCAAAATCTCTACAGGGCAAAGTGATTTCAGTGCATTTTCCCCCATGGTAAGAGGGTATTGGTGACCTGACTTTGTGTTCATGGATGGATATGTACCAACTTGTGCTTCATATGGAAAAAAAAAACAAAAACAAAATTCTCTTACACAGATCACGCTTCCCCATTTCTAGAACAGTCTTGACATTCGGTTGTAAACAGATGATGGATCAGTGTAGGCCTGAGTCTTCATTATGGTGAGCTGTCACTCAGCTCATTGTCCCTACAGGAGCGTCTTCATGGTGTGTTACAGGGATCATCTTCTCCGTGTGGAATCCTGTTGAACAGACTTGATACTCTGCTGTAACCTCTTGGTAAACAGGTGGCTGGTCCTCCCACAGTAGGTATGTGTAGTGGCCTGTAGTTTGGCTTCCAGAGGCAGAAGCAGGGAGTTCACCATGTTCTCACCAAATGGGTACTGTGATGAAAAAAAAGAAAAAACAGGCTGGGGTTACACTAGTGATTCCAATGGTAATATTTCAGATCTAATAATGGCGACTGGATTTGATCACATCACTGTACATTCACACTTTGCTTGAAAATGCCTGTTAATGTGCCTCTTAGTTAAATTTGTGTCTTTCACCCAAATACCAAAATATATAAATAAAGCTTCACCCAAATACAGCCTATAACAAAAGGATGAAACCCTCTTCAGTTAGAGCAGGCTCTCTTCCACTCAGCTAATGAATGTGTAAAAGTAGCTAAAATGGAGTACAAAGCTCTGTACCCTATATTCACCTATTTGGTACAGCCACAGATTACGCCTACCCATCACAAGCCACAGCACTCCTTAGAAATAGTTCCCGAGGAATGTGGAATGTCTTGGATGCTGTATGCGTATGGTGTTTGTGCTGTCGGGAGAGACGAAATGCACATTGTGGCTGGATTGTGTCCAGACTATGTCGATCCAACAGCAATGTGAGAAAAATCTGTGTGTACACCTGTTGATTATTGTGTCCCGGCATGATGAGACGATAAGAACTGCACCGCAGTGACACGAATGAAGTGGCACACATTTGTCATTGTCAGTTCAAGACAATATCATTCCACATTTGATTCAGATCTGTCAATTCCCAGCGTGTTTGGATAATGAATATCTATTACCACAACAATATGAGAATGGGCTTAGTAAGGCGTGACGGCATTATTGAAAACTACAGCTGTAGCATTCCAGATATGCTTTATTGTTGTGCGCTTTTGTGTAAATGTCATCAACTAAATGGCAAGGATAAAACTCCCAACTCTACTGCTAATTAATGCCACAAACCAAGGCGTTTGTCACATTCATGCATGAAGAAGCAGGCTTATTTATTTTTTTTACACTCTGAGGGTACGCCCCACTTTTACTGCCCTTATAGTAAATAAGAGGAGATCACTATTTTACGACGTCTCATTTGACTTCAGTTTGGCTAAGCATTAGGTCACTCAAAGCACACTTTCTTTATTATCTTTCATACCCAACAGCAGGCAATAAAGCACCATTAACAGCCTCCTATCGATTTTTATGTGGATGCTGCTGCTGCGTTGTCCACATAGCCATCATGGTGTCTCAACGTAGCATCAGCACTAAAAATTTTACAACTCTTCTGTGGGCCTGGCTGGGTAATGGTAGTGCCCTTTATTGCAAGCTCCTCGGCTGACTGTGAGAGCCTGCCTTGGGAGACGAGCTGACTAAGGAGCTCTTGGTGGGCTGGAAATGAGAGTTTCCTCCAGAATTGCCTGCTCTAGGCTTCAGGACCGCTGTCCTCAAAGGACTGAGCAGGAACAGAGTGCGAGCGGGCTGGAGGAGCTGGAGCAACAGAAAGCACTGATAAAAGCTTCACCCAAATACAGCCTATAAGAAAAGGAGATAGCCCTCTCCTGCTAGAGCAGGCTCTCTTCCAATCAGCTAATGAATGTGTAAATGTAGCTAAAATGGAGTCCCATCACAAGCCCATCACGAGACCCATCACAAGCCACAGCACTCCTTACAAATAGTTTCAGAGGAATGTGGTATGTCTTGGATGCTGTATGCGTATGGTGTTTGTGCTGTCGGAGAGACGGATGGTGGCGTGGGGGGCCGAGTGCCCTATAATGAAGCCTGCTCATTTACTTAATGGCTGAGAACATTGCCCGCACTGATAGTGGCCGGGCTGGGCCCAGTGGCGGTAATGGATGGAGATCAGCTAATGAAGCTCACCGCCCTCCCCCGATTGCTGCCTGCACACTGACCAATGTGCTGAAATCAACAAGAGCAGATCGAAGGCGGGCCAGTGGAGCAGTGAAAACACTCCCCGGGTTACATGCTGGCTCGCCATTGACGGATGGGAGGACAGTATAGCCTTAAAGATTGCACCATTTGGAGCAGTCAGTAAGCTGGACGGGGCAGGGCGGGACCAATTAGTTGGCTTTGGGAGAGCCAGGGCAGGACGACGGAAAAATTTAAGGGGCTATTGATTTAGCATTTTCAGCTGGGATGGACGTAAGTATCCCTAATAGAAAAGCAGTGGCCTGGGCTGGCCTTTTGATGGTGTAATGAGTCAATGTTTTTCCAAACAGACAGCTTTATGAACTCAACAGCCATCTACAGAAAGAAAGGCACAGAGAAAATATGGCTCTATAAAAATGATTATTCCAAACCTCAGCAAACACAGCCTTTCAAATGTATTACTTAAGTCTGTAGTGGGCCGTGCTTGATGTGGATTGAATACTTGCTCTACAGCAAACTTTAAGGAAGAAAAAAGGAACTTCATCCCATTCAGAAAGATGATTTTGCATTACATTGTAAGATTTGGGATATTTTAGTTTGTCGCTTACTGTAGAAGAACAGAGAAACATTAGGTTTCTGGGCACTTGAGGTTGACATTACCTTTTGGATGGCCTCGTAGACAGCTCGGAATGCTGGCTGCTTGTCGTCATGGTAAACACCTCTGTTGCCGTGGAGAATGAAGACACCTTCTTGTTCAGCCTGTTGACAGTTGCTGCCGTAGATGCAGTGGTCTGGACGGTAGTTCCACTGGCAGGGGAACACATACAGGCTTTCTGCAGGACAGGGAGAGAGATGGTTGGGTGTTTATGCTTAGAAGGTCTAACAACAGGTGAGTTTTTTGTAAAAGTACAAGGTACTGACAGTCAAAGAGGGATATTGAGTCAATTAATAGCGTAGCATCCATCACTCAAAATTAAAGTGTGTTGAATAATAAAAACCTGGGTTATGGTGAAATATGATATTGAGCAGGTCCTGGTCACCCCAGGTGATGTTAAGTTTATACTTCTGGAGAAGCGGCATCAGCATTTCCTCCCATCGTAGTGGAACTGCTGTCATGTCATTCTGGAAAGACAAGAAATACTCAGTTATCAGAGAGCATTCAGATCACATGGATTTTTTGAAAAACAAAAACCAGTAATCCTTGGAAAAAAATCCCTTTGTCAACACTTTGTATGTCAACTCAAAGAAACCTTTTTCATCCATCAAATTACAATGCTCCTTCTCAGTATTCAGAAAAGAATCACAACAGTGACCTCAACTGGTCAATCTTGGTGGTACAACTGCTCTGGAGACCCACTCAGGGTTCCTAAACATTTTCTATTTCAAAATGTCATACTTTTTCCAGATGTCAGCATCATGACAAGACATTAAGATTTGGTTGGTGACATCCAGGCCATATCACTCCATAGCTGAAGTTTATTCTTCACAAGAAATATCACAATCTCAACACTAACATAGCACATAAAATGTATGCCTGGAAATTATCAAAAACATTTCCATTCTGTTTGAGACTTTTCAGACCGGCATAGGAATCCTTTCTTTTACAGCTGAGTACTTATTCACAAAGCATTATAGGTCATAGGGGGAATTGAAGAAACACTAGCGTATAAAAATGGCATCATGTACATCATCTTCAGCCTCTCACAACAAAACAAACCTGCCCCATTACCTTAAAATGTTTCTCCCTGAAGCGTGTCATGTTCATGAGCATGACCCCTGAGTTGATGCCTGTCTTGCCATAGTAAGGGTGTCGGGCGAAACGGGAGTACCAGGCGATGCGTGGCTCCTCGTGCTCTGGAGCCATGGCAGCTAAGTGGCTGGAATTGAACTGAGAGAGGAAGGCCCAGATTTCCTCCACAGGCTGCAAAAAAAGGATGTCTGTGTCTACATAGAGCAAAGAGTCCACGTCCTTCAGGATCAGCTGGAAATCAGAGACCACATAGTCCTCATGAGTAAATGATGTATCAAATTTGTGATCTCCAATAGTCATATGCATGGAAGATGATTGTAGACCTACTGGTAGGAAGAGCCTCTGAGATGCACATGGTTTGAAGAGCTTCTTCCACTCCTTGGCATTCTCACTGGGGAAGGTGATGGGGTAGGTTGTGAAGTTAAACCTGGGCTGGACCATGCTGGGCCATGAGTGAAGCTTAAAGAAAAGACGAGGATACAGATAGGTTGTAGCTAAGTAAGCTATAGACTAACATGCTGCAACAAACTTATAAACATGTTCTCCATAATGAATTATGGTATTCATACTTTGGGTCAAACAATAACAACAATTATATGGTATAAAGCAGTCTTTTATTTATAGAAAATCAAAGTTTGCAGTTAACTGCTGAAATGCCCCACTTAAGCCAATCAGTGTGATTCTGTGTACGCCAGATCTCAAACAGATCTGATTTCATTGGGGAGAACAACTGCAGGACACTTACAGCATCTCTGAAGCTGTCATGCAGATGATCCTCAGCAAAGATGTGGACGTGCAGAGGCTTTTTGCTGAAGAGAACAGCAGACTTCAGCATGGTGAGAGTCTCCTCTAGCCTGGGGCCACAGGCCACCACAGCCAGGTGAATCCTCTCATCTCTACTTGCTTTTTCTGCCGAGCGTGATCTCTTCCTAAGAGCAAAGACAAATAAAGTTAACGGACTCATTCAGTAATTAAAGCGCAGATTCTTAAGGCAGCATGGTAACAGTGACAAGAGAAGAGGAGAGCAAAGTGAATAAGAGAATATATCAGCAGGCTCAGCTGACTGGTACTCAGTCCTGTAGGGTTGGAACTGTCATTAGCTTAACGAAAGAACTATCAGTTATGCTTATCCCTTTAAGAAACACATGATAAGAAAAAAGGGGTTATGTTAGGTCAGTATAGGTTATATGCTGCCTTCAAGTGCTATTGGATATATCAGAATAAGAGGAGGAGAATACACATGAACAACCAAACAAAGTAGTAAATACTTCTGGTAAAGATGGAATTTTCTATGATATACACTATCTCTGTGTTATTTAATTTCTAAAATAAATCAACAGCCATCAAAATAACTTGACTAGACTCTTTAAGACGTCGGAACTCAGAAGTAGCTCACAAGGAACACTTGAAGGCAGCAGTAGGCCTAACCTACACTCTGCACCTAGGAAGAAGGGGAGAGTTGTAAAATGAAAGCCACTCATAATGATTAGTAAAGGCCACTGGAATCTTTTCATAGGAATGCGCAAAAACAATCATACCTAAGAGACGATTCCAATAAGCAGTTCACTCCACAAACATCAGCAGGCAGTCTCCAATATGGATTCCAGTATACTGACAGTGACTTACACCTGACAGAATGAAAACATGATCTTTTGGAGTCTTAATCCCTAGGGAACAATGTTAGTCATGCATCAGCAGGTATGCTTTGAGATTAGAGATATGCGTTGAACTGCCTAGTAGTAGTGAGCAGGTGGTAAATCCAGTCATGAGGCTAATCAGGCATGAAGTGAGCTTAACCAATTAGCTACCTAGCTAGCAAGTAACGTTAGTACATTAACAGATTAAAATATTAACTTCCGTGAAATCTTGTTGTGTATCAAAGTGACAACGATAACGAAAAAGATAGCAAACAATGTTTTAACTCTTAAAATGGCCATCTCGCTGTTTTGTGCTAGTGCTACTAACTTGAATGACTTTTCTCATCCAAATTACAGGTTAACGTTAGCTAATGTTAAATCACCATGAGGCTAGGTAGTCGAACCAACTCAACAAGTCTAACTATAATGATTTATTGAAAACACAATACTGTAGGTGGCATAGCTAACCTTAACTAGCTGCTAGCTAACGTTACCTGTCAAGTCCCCCTTCATAGTCGCGAGGGCCTGCCAGTCCTGGACGTTTCCTGACAACATGCCCGGTGTCATGTCTGCTGCTGTCGGATTTCCTCTGTGCTTCCCAGAGGGTCCATTCGTCTCGGTCTTCCAAGGTGGACGCCAGTTGATTAAATACATACAACAGTGAAAAGAAGGCGAAGAACATGCACAAGAAAAGCGCATGAAGATAACATCGCATTTTGTGTTTCAAATTTCAGACATTTTGATTGCGTTACTACTATCAAACGTTAGCTTCCTAACGTTAGCTAATCTCATAAATCAAGGCCAAGTCAAGTCAGAAGGTAAACGCAGTTGGTGTTTACAGTTTCCAGCCCCACCCACTTCTGTTAACACGTGTATTTCTTTTTAACTGCCAACTAAAAGCAACTTCAAAGTATATTGTAAACGTAAAAATATCAGCTATAATTCACATCAAAACGTCCAACCTTTTGCCAATAATATACACCCCAAAACAAACAAAACAACGAGATTTTTCTTCAGATGTTTACATCAGTAGCCAAAGACAGTTGTGTGAAAACAAAATAGAAAAAACAAATCACTGAATTTTATTTGTAAAACAGTTGAGCTCTAAGGAAGGAAATATGTCCTGATTATCTAGAAGTTGCTAAACTCTACATGTTCCAGTCACCCCCCAATGAATTTAGTCTTATCAAATATGTCATTCGTGAAAGTATTATTCAGTTGGTTGGATATCACGATGGCTCTGTGGATATTTCAGCCTTCACGTCTTTTTTCATTCTGTTACATGGAACAGACATTAGAAACTCAAAGTGTAGTAACAAATACATTACATATCTACGCCATGAAACCTCTATTCTTGCAGTAGTCACAATAAATGGGGTTTCTTAAAAATTAGTTCAATTAGTGCTTTATCCTGTCACAGTGTTTCTTACACATTCAACCTTGACATTGACAATAAATGTATTTTTTGCCTCATTGAGCCAGAAACATTATCTCACCTCTTTTGACAATACACATTGTTAGTGTCCTTTGGAACGATTTACACAATTTTGTAACTGTATTGAAAAACAGTATGCACTTTAAACAAGTTAATGCAGATCCCAACAATCACATTTAATGAATTTACTTATTATCCAGATATCATATACAGAAATGGTCTGAGGGTAAACCAACCTATCGTGTTTTCAAGCTAGAACTCAAACACCGTTTTGAAATCATCCATAGATGCAAGGACTCACAAGCTTTCCGTACTGTCTCCATCTGCAATTTATTTAACGTAACTTCAATGCATTGTGTTCTCGCACCCGTCTGTTTATGTGCGTTTATATATATTCTTCTGTCATGTACTGTAAACTACTGTCAATAAAGTCTTGTGTGAATATTTGCAGCTAAGGTGTGATGATTCATAGTTTAGGGTAACAATACAATTTTTACTTTTTTATTGAGTAAATACTCTCAATGAAATAGACATATGCAAAATGATTTTTCTCAAGTGCTATAAACTGTGATGAAGTTTCTGCTACTCACTCCTGAACTGATGCCTGCGGTGCCATACCGACAACGCCGTGTAAAAATAAAACAAGTGTACCTTCAATGCTTATTGCCTTTTGTGCCTGTATGGAGGATGTCAGATGTGATGTGAAAACAATTTCCATAAAACAAATGAAAAAAATACAAGGTAATCCATCAACCACGGAGACAGTATTTGGAAAACAAAACATTTTCTTCAATAAAACATACCTTTCAAAAAATCCCGAGTGTCTTATCAACTATTCACATTTTATAAAAAAAAAAAAAAGGGTAAAATCATAACTATATCTACCACTTCTGTTTTATTTCACATTATCTGACAATATAAACTGCTATAGATCAAATCATGCTTGACTCTACAAAGTGAAGATGAAGCATACTTAGAATAATTGTACTCAAATGTTAGACAGTAATGCAATTATTGTATTCCATGGCATAAAACGAGAGCTGGATATGGCCAGTAACCAACATAATATGATGCACTAAAAGAATAACGGGTTCATGAACATAAGTGCAAATAATCTGATAACAAAATTCAAGGGTAAACTACAATTCTGAGATGACTGCTTCACATTTTCTTTCGTAATGGATACTCTGTTCCCAATATGGACTGCTGATAGTATTTAGTCGAACGCAACAACTATGAGTGTGATGCCAACATAACACTGAAGTGTTGTAACACATGCCACCACAACATATGGCACAGTTCCACCGTACATCCGGGATTCATTGCTACTGTGACTTCTTCAGTTCATCGAGACAGATCTTATTGCAACAGTTCTTCGAATGGAGCGTTCTCTCAACAGTCCCGACTCCTGAAATCTTGCTCATCATGGGAACGCAGTGAAAAATACAACCCCAAATGGAAGTGAAAGTTATTATATTGGTATATGTTTTACAAAAAAAAACATGTTGAAATTAATCTCTTGTTGAGGGTGCAGAAGGATAGGGTTGGGAGTGTGGTGGTTAGTGAGTCTCTCCGTTGACTGATGAGCCTTCTCCACGGGGCGAAGAGCACCTGGAGACCCCCCGTTCAGTGTTGTCAGAGCTGGAGCCACTTTGACTGTGTTGGTCTGCTGATGCAGCACTTGTTGAGGTGGACGTGGGCTTGGCTTTCTCCTTAAAGTCTGTGATTATTACAGTCAAGTCTCCAACAGTGACCTCTAGATGCTGGGCACTGCTCCTGTCTACGTTTTTTAACCTGGGCCTAAATGAAGAGATGGACAAACAGAAGTGGGCTTTAAAAACAGCTCGGAGAACACCGGATGATTATGTGGTGGCAAAACATGGCATGGCCGTTTGAAAGCATGAATTAATTACCTCATCTTTTTATGGTTGTTCTTTTTAAGTGTTGGTTCTTTATCGCTCTTCTCTTTCTCTGATTTTTCTTTCTTCTCCTTTTTGGGTTGTGTAGGTGGTGCGAACTGCTGATTTACTTGCTGCGAAACCAGCTGAGAAACAGGCCGTGGTTTTCTGAAAGAGAGAAGATATGTCATCGTCTTCACAGTAACATTCATATCAATGCCCCTGTAAGTTTGATGACCACATCCCTGCCTTTCAATTCCTCAGAGCTAAGGGGCCACTTTCAGAACAAAAACTGTTCAAAAGGGAGTGTGTGAAAACCAGGAGGAGCAAGGGGTAAAACAATCATTTCAAGGTTCATCCTAAAACTCCAAAACTCCCTACTCCTTTCCTCTGCTACCTCCTTGTTTCCTCCATGATCTGAAAACCAATGTTCACTCAATCGTGTTGGCTGCAGTCCCAATAATGGAAATGAGAGAAGCTGCTTAAAACATCACCTGAAGTCTCAAGTGTAAGTTCACCAGAAAGTAAACTGCATGATTCTCAGATACACGCTGTCGAAAGAGCGGACGTCTCGGCTGCTCCAACTCAAGCAACAGCTGGGAAAGTACGCCATCTACAGATCCCTCCAGTACCCGTCACCCCACAGCACATTTGGGCTCAACCTTTAACACCCTCCCGCAAGCGCCCCGCTCCTGGTCCTGGTGTCTCAAAATCATCCTTCTGCCCAGAAACCCCAGGCCCAAACCAGGGAGATCTGGGCCCACGACGAATGACCGAAATGAGGGCGGCAGCAAGCACAGCAACAGAGGTGGAAGTGAGTGAGCTTAAGGAGATGGGAGGTTACTACTTGCTTGATCAATAGTCAACACCACAAGGGGATAAACCAGCTCCGGGGCCTGGAGAAGCACAGGGTAGGACTTTTTTGAAAGTCATGCTGCAAGCAGAAAGGGCAGTAAAGCAGCAGGCCAAACCAGAAGAGGATAAAAAGCAAGACTACATTGACTGCGATGAATACCAACTCAAGATTGAAGAAGAAGAACAGCTTGAGTGTAGCTGGAGGTTTGAAGACAAGAACGTTTGAACCAAGGGAAACGCCATACACAGCTAAGCATTTAATCTTTAATAATAAGATAAAGTGTACTAAGGTGTTATGACCAATCATGTTTAATATGTAATCAAGAAAGTGTGATTATTAAATGTTTAGTGAAAAATATGTAATAGAGACAGTGTGATTACTGAATGTTTAAAAAATGAAGAATGTAGTAAGTGTGTGCCTGACCGCAGGGCCTTAAGGTCAGAAGTAAGAATAATATCATACAGTAAAACTGTTCATGAATGATAGTCAGAGTCATTGAGCTAAAAACAGAGGCAATCGTCCAAATGGTCATGATATAGGGAAGTGATAGTGCTGTCAGAAGCTTTCTATCACGCTGTCTCGGGATGCCTAGTACGTTTCCACCACTGACCTAATCGACTTGAGGATCAACGAACATGCTCTTGGTCATGCAGGAGGGACTAACCTAAAGAGACCAATCCTGAAGAAGACCTAACGATGATGAGGTAAATGATGACTGAGTGTGAGATCATTTGTAATGTAACTGGTGAATGAAATGTCAGGAGGGGTTGACACTCCAAGGAGTTGTTTGGTGATACTCTACGGAGTCACCGGGCTTTGATTCAGCACTGAAGAAGATTTATCAAGACTCAGAGGCTCTTATTGAGTGCCTTTGAATAGGATTCGGCTTCACTCCTTCCGGACCCTTTTCGGTCTGTATTGAGGGCTTAGATTAGGTGAGAAACCTTTATCTCTCTCACCAAAATTATTGTTGTGATTATTCTTACTTGATTGTTTTTATTTGTAATTAACTTCTGTAATTAACTAACTTAAAATAAACTTACTTTCCTGCACTTAAAGTAATTGTCTCTCTAGTAGTGTATCCCTTGCCTAGGGGACTAGCGTCCCAGCAGGGGTTGTATGCCTCTCCTTAAGTGATGTAAAACAAAAACAGCAAAAGTACATTTGTTGTCTAAACATTATTCCAGCAACTACATCAACAGTGTTGCATTTAGAGGGGAGCTGTTGTTAACTGGAGAGGCCTTATGCTGTATTTCTACATAGCCCAGTGGAGGGTGCAGTTAGGGTGGCAGTAGGGAAGGCTTCAAGATAGAAAACAGTTAGTAGCTGGACGAGTACCCCTCGCCTTCGACCTGAGGATTCAGATTCTTCTGCTGCTAAAATTGGTAGGCAAGCAGAATATCGTCCACCTTAGTGTGAGGGTTGTACTGGTGGTTCTGTACAGATCTCCAGGCAACAACGCCCAAACGCCTCTCAGATGTGAGTAGATAATTAATGGGGACTTCACAACTATAGAAATATAGGCATTAGGTCATCACTAGTTGATGTCTCATTGATGTATATGATACTACAGTACAGAAGCAGTCCCAATTTCTCCCTCATCTCTTCCTCTCCTCCCTTCATCCCCTCCTAGTTACTTCTTGGTAGGGAGACCAGTGGAAGTGAAGTAGGAGAGAAAAGTGCAGTAGGTAATAATAGGTTACACCAAACTAAACAGGTTTCTCACCTGTATTTAGGGAGTGGCACACAAACTCCTCACAAACTTCATACTCAATTATTTGCCCAGCTGATTCAACATACCTATTTGATTTAACTAATGCGAGAGGAGGTTTCCCTTTAAAATGACTTTCATTTTACTACATGCACATTTCTCTTTAAAAACATTAAGTTGGTAAATAAAACTCAAAAGTTCTATAAGTACACAAGGTTGTCAAACTTTCAAGCATGACTAAGTGCAAAGCATTAAAGCCCAAGCCAACTGTGCTTGGCATGCAGACAAAAAACACCACAGAATCATATCTATGTAAATGATATATAAGCTATCCTATAAAGACCTCCTTGAGGAGTATGAATGCATTTTTTAAACCATCTTTTAATGGGGCAATAGTGAAAAATACCATTGCTCTCCCAAAAGTAATCCAAAGTATATAATTTTAGTTTGAAAAAAAATATTTCCCAGGCAGAGCACATTCCCTTGACCTTATATTTCCCCCTAGATGTGCCCTTTTCAACTTTTGTGCCTGCCCCAGTGTGTCTATGCATTCCAGTGACCATGACCTTATTAGGCAGAATCTGTGATAAAGTGGTCAATACAATGGTGGCCAAACTATGACATCCAGTCATTGATCATGAGGCAAAAAAAAATACCATTATAAACAAAAATCAGAAAAATGTTCTGAAAAAAAACACTAAATTATGTCCTAGTCATATCAATCACATCATCTTGATACAACTTATGATGTATACTATGTTTTTTTTTGGTTATAAAGTTGTTTGTAGGCTACATAAATGCTGGTGACACACAGCAAACAGTTGTACAATGCCTTGTTCAATAAAAAAAAAAGTTCTCCTCACCGAGTTGACGTTCCCTTCCTGACATCACACATCATACACTTAAATGCCTCGGCGCTGTTCCTGAATGTGCAGACGCTACAATCCCAGTATCCATCGTCGGGGGAGGGCTTGGATTGCCGCTTCGGCCTTCAGACAAAAACAAAACAAAAACAGACGGACATGGGAAACTCTTTCAATGAGAGCAACCATTTCCAACATAAACGATTAAAAAGGGTAAACACAGCAGGAAGAAAACCAACACAAAAGAGAACGTGTTCAACTCAAAAGTCAGTCAATGAGGGAAGGGAGCTTTCAGTTGACACAGCCAGTTGCCCCATAAACCAGCCAGCCGCCATGAACACTTCAGTGAAATAGCTACATCCATTGGTCGTGCGTTTTGTTTACGAATGACCGAGTGAAGTCTTCATTCAAAAATACTGGCGACGTTTTTTGTTTTTTTTACCTTGTGGGACTCTTCTTGTCTCCCATTTTAGGCAACTTCGTCGTATTGGAGTTAAAATGGGTCAACGATACAGGAGAAAGACTAGCCGCCGCACTCAGCTGTCGTGGAAACTCCAGTCGAAGGATGATCACGTGGTGGCGGTTTAGCCAATCACGTTCAACGCAATCACAACAGAGGTCGGCGATACAATGAATGTGACACAACACTGGAAATCATTCAGTAAATGATTTACAGCAAAGTAACAAGGTAGACGCTGCTGTCTCTTTGGGTTACATAATGTTATAAGTGAGATTATACGATGGTGAGGGGAAAAATGCATCGACTGAATCTGCACCGGTGCAGCGAATACCCTGGGAAAATTACATTGCACGGCGAAATACATTTATAATGTAATTCTATATTTAATTTGTCTCATTTCATTTATTTTATGTATTATTATGAAATATTCGAGCGTGGATCAGTATGAAAACCTGAGCACATATATAGGCGAAATTCACTCAGATGATCCAGATGAAGAGAGGGAGATGTCATACTGAATTTACTGCGCCTTCTACATTTTCCTCACTCCCCCAATCTTTATCATTAATTTAATTCCTTGGATTTCGTCAGGAAGACCACACATCCCTCAAAGTTTCCACATTTCTGTTTGTCCTACTCGCTGGTCCGGGAGTAACCAGAGGGTGGCAGCACCTTGTTATCTGCAATGTTTTTTTTTTTCTTCAGCGAATAAAAACGGGAACATCAGTGGACATGCTTTCGGGGTTTCACTAACGTTTACACGTCGAGCAAAGTGTAGCTGCTATGTAACTCGTAATTAACCGAGTAATCGTACTCGTTCAGTATAGGAAATATGCTCAACTTGATTTGGGACTAGGAGTATCCAGGAGTATCGTTGGTAAGTGCGTTTCTTTTTTTACCTGCTGGTGTTCTCGCTTAGCTAACGACGATGTTGACACCGCGTCATCGTGCAATGCGAGTTCATAACAATAACATCTATAATATGTCGACTAACACAGCTGTATCCCCTGTATCCGGAACAGGACTTGACTGCTCTACACATGACGTGTTTAAAAACTGCTCTGAAATCATGATTCATATGCGACCCCCTTGAGGTCCCTCTTGTTTAGGAGGGTGCTGGACTGTCCAGTTTACCGCCACCAGCCTGGCGACATTCCTGCTGTAATTGCAGTGTAAATGGTTAAATGTAGGATCAATGTTGTTGCATCATGAGTCAACGCAACTAACATGAATTCAACGTCAGCTCCGCGCACTGAAATAATGTTGCTCCAATATTGGAAATGGATTGACAGACACAAAAATGTGATTATTTCTTAATAACATTTTCCCTCTGTACTGTAATATGCATATTGTACAGTTTCATTGTTAGTAAAAGTATACGTTATTGGCTTGTTAGCTGAAAACCATGACAAGTTAGTCTCAGACTGAAAGGAGCTGAGGTTGGTGTTTTGCCGGGAAGTTAAATCAATTTTCAGTGGATTTTTTTTCAGTGTTTAATCAACAATATTTTAGGGTGTTGAACCAATGCTTTATTTCAACGTTTATTCAATGCGATTCTGCTATGTGGGGTGACGATTTGGGATGGGAGACAACTGTATTTCAACTGCACTGACTTTTGAATCACCTAGTATTATATACATGATTACAACCTACCTAACAATAAGGTGCTGCAGTACTAAAATGTCACAAGCAGCCTGGGATGAATCCAATCATCATTTGAATCAGATTAATGATGCTGTTCTTTTCCTCTTTATAGGTTTATCACATCACATCTTGAGCACCAGGGCACTAAAGCATTTACTCCCTTAACAGTAAGTGAAATGACCACATTTTTCTTTTCCTACCATGGCAATTTTTCTTTTGCATTTGTTGCCTTTTGCAGCACACTTCACATTTAGCCCAGATGTCTATCTTTAAGATAGTAACTGGAGAGAATTATTTTGTGTTGAATATCAAAGGCTACCTACTCAAAGCAGGTCTTGCTCGTCACTTGCCACAGCATGTGCCTTGAGTAAAGTATCCAAAAAGGGTTTCAGTGTACCCTCCAGATGTAGTGCTGTTGAGCTTGGTGGTGAACAAAATACACAACGTTTTGTTTGCACGGTTACAAACTGTAGACACCAGTCGTACAAATGCTAGTCAGATTGTGTT
The DNA here is from genome assembly GCA_900660455.1 of Gephyroberyx darwinii. Taxonomy (NCBI): domain Eukaryota; kingdom Metazoa; phylum Chordata; class Actinopteri; order Trachichthyiformes; family Trachichthyidae; genus Gephyroberyx; species Gephyroberyx darwinii. The sequence continues at coordinate 26,699 of CABFOQ010031353.1, forward strand.
TTATTAATATGTATTGTGTCAATGCTACCGATACCATTAGTAGAGAGTTGTAACACCACCACACCATGAAGCCTTCCCATTGATTCTTCTTCCAATTCCCATCATATCCCTGCACATTTAAACTGTTAGGCTATGTTGCGTATTGGGCTCATCTGTAAAAGACACTTAGCTGTACTTTGAACTCAAAGCTGTTTTGGGCTAATCTGACCAACACACTGAATTGCTTTGCAGTGTCATATCTGCGAGATCAAAGAAGTATTAGAGAGGCGTATGAGGAGCACTTCCCAGTGAGAGATGGAAGAGAGGTAAGGGAGGATGTGGACTTACATGGGTAAATGTGTGTGTGTGTGTGTACATATATATGAGTTTGACCAAACCAGATTGATTGATTGGTTATTTATAAACAATCCCTGGTATCATGACATTTGACATTGTTCTCTAAGTGGTGGTACCATTGATCTGATCGTGTTCAGTCACTTTTGTTCACCAGAGGTTGCTATTTTGTTGGTATTAGGTGCATCATCTCCCAGGACTGGGCTTATGTGGGATCATCTTAAGGCTAAAACATAGTATTAACCCCAGCTTGGAAATGGGGTTGGAAAGTAAAACATTAAGAACAATGACCTTATGGTCCGATACACATCATCTAAAACTACATTAGTTGGAGTAAAACCAGCAGAGGGATGTAAATCATCTGTATGGCCTATGGAGTGAGTGGCACCTTTAACACCTTGAACTGTCAACTCATCATTTTGGACATATTTCAATTGTCAACATTGGGAAAAGGTGACTGTAAAATAGGATTATTTTCTGTGGGAATGTGTAAATTCCCTTCCAAACTCAGCATTAGCACAAAATGGTAAAACGTTCAAATAACAATTCTATGTGTCCACCAATTCTCTAGTCTCCAGCTCATTGTCTAAGGAGCGACTTCATCATCAAGCAGTGTATATTGGTGACATCAGAGAGTCTTTGGTTTCTATTTTTGGGAGACATCTGCTTCATGAATCTAGACTGAACAGACTGGTGCCTTTTGGAGTAGTCTGTTATTTATTAAATTGAGAGTTATTCCCCTTCAGGCTCACTCTTGGATTTCACAGTGGGGGGTAGCCTTTTTTGATTGCGGCCAATACATGTGTAAAAATAAAAGTGTCACGATTATGATATGCTGACGTGCGGCAATGGTGTCTTTTCAGGTGAGAGTCCAGAGAGTTGTCAATATTGTTGAAAAGAGGACCACTATGGGGTCAGAGCTGGAATATGATAGATACGAGGATGATCCATGGTACGGTGGTTCTCGAAGTTACCAGGACCTAAGAGGATACCGTGGCGAAGGCGCTTACTCATCCATCGACCGTGGATACATGGAAGAAAACCCCAACCTGGGCAGTTCTCACAGAAGTTCGTCACCTCCACTAAACGTAGGACGAGCTTGATAGTCATTTTTAAAAATATTGTCGTGTTCAAAGTTTGACAGCTATTCTACAAAATCATGATACTATAGGTGCATCAGGGGATCTATTTTATCAAGTGAACAGTCAAAAATCAACTGATCATTAATTTCTACTAACAAGGAATATAATAAAACACATTTGTTGTACTTTCCAATTAAGGTGCTTCTGATTGTCTTTTTAGGAGGACTCCTACCCCTACTACGGTGCAAATAGAGATGATGGTCATGCAAGGCGTCAAGTAGAGATAAGGTAATTTGTGTAGATGTCTCTATTTCACCAAATCCTGTTTGATTTCAAATCCTTTTGGGGGCATCCTGATTATGTCAAACTGGTGTTGTCCTCCTTCATTGTAATTCAAATTGTATGTGTAATACTCCCCCCCACCACTAGGTGGAGGCAGAGTTACATCTATTGCAGGATTTTCATTGTGGAGTTCCAATGACTGCCTTTGGGTGTTGCTATTGCTGCGTAATTTTGGGGGGAAGAAATCAAAACTCATTATCCAACTCTGATTTCCATAGTCTGTGTCAGTAAAGTATCTGGCCTCATTCTTAAGTGATGAAACACTCTAAAGCAAAATTCTCTCCTCAAACTTTACTATTACAGACATTATCACTAATAGTGAAAATGTACAAGCACTGGTACAAACTTGCATCCCTGTCTATATTACATGGGCATGGTTTTGGGAAATATATTTTGATTCACTTATCTGCTACTGCACTACTCAGTCAGCAGTCAGATCCGGAGGCTACCCGTAATGCCAAGACAACCTTCTTGCCCTAGACCGTTCAATATGCCAACCATTCATGGGCCAAGGCCCCCCTTCCCAGGAGTCACACCAGGCTAGAGAGAGGGACAAAGGGCACTAGTGTCTACTGACTGAGCCAAAGAGCCAACACCCCCAGAGGAAAAACAGCTGGGCCTCTCCAGTCAAACACCCACACTCCTCAGATTTTCTGAGCAGCGTATGCCCTTTGTGTCTTTTTTTGTCCAATTATGTGATCACTGCATTCATCTGAAAGTGACTCCTGCTAAGACCATTTTTAAAGTTCCATTATTTTATATTATTTTTCTTTACCAGAGGCGTGCTAAGTACATTTGCAAAACTGCCGCAATAATTACTAAGAGTCATTCTGCACTTGAGTGTTTGTCTAACACAGAGTTTGAAATTGGAAACAGTATTTATACATGTGTGAACTTTAAAAGGAGACGCCGTATCTGCATTAATAGTAACTGTCACAACGGGGGAACTGAAGGAGAGCAGTGTTTTAGTTCGGAAAAGGTTTGTTCTCAGGCTGCAGCCTTTCTGGTCAAGAGGCTGCTGATGGCCTCTCATCTGCCATATTAACTCACAGGAAGCATGGGCAGTAACTCTCCGGAGGGTCTTCTCTTGCACATAGTGTCACATCGGCCATGTGGAGATTGTGCCAGAGATGAAGCAAACAACTCTTCTCCCATACTCATTATGCTCCCAACCCTAGCACAAGGCGGAGGTTTCGGCCTTGCCGGCTGCTTCGTGGCCCAAGCAGGGGTCCCACTCATACATATATGGAGGGAGGGGTACGGGATATGGAGAGAGGAACTCTGAAATAGGGTCGTGGTATCAGGCAAGTGGTGGATTGCTTATCCTGCCCTTTTGTGGAGCTCTTGACCTCAGATGACGAATAGCAGATAATGAGTAAAATCCCAGCCAGCCCAGCTAATTGCCAGAAGTGCAGCTACAAGTTATGAGTCATTTTCCCTTTGAACCATCAAAGTTACCCTGCTAGACGAAGCCTTGTGCTGGTTAAATGGATTCAGAAAGACAGTTTCTGAATCCATTAAAGTTAATTGAAGTATGGGTGTAACTATTTTAAGCACAATGGGGATCATTATCAAAGAAAGCAAAGGGAATAAAGATGATTTATATTTTTGGTATGGTTGTTTTTCAAAGGTTTTGAATTATTTTTATCTTGTGGCAGGAATAATTTTGAGCTTCTGATGACTCACCAGATTATTCCATGGGTCTGATAATGTTCTTGCTGTTTGACTCTTCGGAGGGTACTTCATAAATCTCTGCCCCTGTAAGACATGACACATTTGACGTGTTGTTTTATGTCAAATGACTGACCGTTCCTGATAACTACTTGATTTGTGCTTATAGAATTCCCTTTTTTTCCCTGAACAAAGTATGGAACTCCTTTTTTCTGTCCATAGCCTGGTGATGTTAGTCTTTCAGGAAAACTGGATACTGCAACGATGGCAATTAAGTTTATTTGGCAAATGGCAAGCTGAGCCATGGCTACTTCAAACGGGCCATAAGTCGTAAAAGCTTGAGGCCTTGTTAGGTCTGCTCTTTGTTTGGGATGTGGCTTAAGTTCAGGCAGAGGTCATGACAACCAGGTGCCATTGGTTCATTTATACCTCTGGTACTAAAGTATGTTGTTTAGGCACAGGCTTTCAGTCAGGAAAATCACAGGGACCAGGAGCAGCAACTGTCAAGTTTCAGCATATATGCTATTCCTCATCAGGTAGTTAAGTGCTGAAAAATCTGGAAATAGTTAATTATTTGACAAGTAAAATAACAGAAGTTCCTTCATGACTTTGAATATCAGCTAAGATCATGGTTCTGCTGATATTTGAACATTGAACATTTTAGTGCAGAAATATCAACCTTGAATTCACAAATAGCTCATGTCTCATGGGAGTTGAGTTGCCATGTTGCAGAGCCGCTTTGCCAATCAGCGATTTGTGTTAGACCAGTGTAATCTCAGGATTGTGCTTAATTCCAGTGTGTGAAACCAACTCAACGCCAGTACAGGGCGAGTGCTCCATCTTCACCTGCCTCTATTACAAACCGTGGTACTGTTGGTACCATGTAGTCTATGATAGCGTTTTTGATCGAAGTGCTTGGAGATGTTACAGTATATGTTGGTATTGTTGTGGATGTCGACTGTCAGAGCAGCCTCATCTCTTAGGCCTTTTGTTAAAGCTTTCTAAGAGGGGGCACTGGCTATGTGGTCCATCTGATGACCAGAAGTTCTGCACATCCTTTATAGGTCAGGAAATTTTGGAAGCTGCAACGAACCAGACCGATGCGTGGGCCTGTTGATGGCACATTCAGCTGCTGTGTCTGTAACTGTGTCCATAAATTCACTCCTTAAGTTGAGATGCATTTTTTTGGGACATCGCTACCGTTTCAGTGGCTTAATAGGTTACAAACGCAGTGATCACGTGTGTTGAGTGGAGGACCCAAGTGCACTTTTAGGCTTGAATTTTTGTTTGGTGAAACAATCCTGGTAGTGACACACTGTTGACACAGTTAAGTGTTGAGTTTAGTACATTAGTTTGTATTTTACAATTTGAAAATGTTCCCTGTGTATGATATCAATCAATACATGTAAGTATCTTATCAATAATAGCTGTACAAAGATCTGAGTCTATGTTGTTGTGTGTTTCAGGAGCAGTGGCAGAGGTGGCCCCTATTTCCGCAGCCGAGGTCGAGGCATTGCCCCTCCTCTGAGGTCCATGTCAAACAGAGGAAAACACAAGTTAAAGCCGCCCCATCCATATGCAGACCGAGGGTATTGTTTTCTAGTATACAATTTTCAAACTATGCCAAATCTGGGGCTATACAGAAATAAGGGAATATCCTAGAACAAAATACAAAGTGGTACAAAGAGTGTTACAGTAAAGGAACACCTAGGTTGGGCTAAGTGCTATATAATATATGTTTGCAGCCTGTTTGAGGGGAAAGTAGCAGATTATCCAACAGCATCGTTAAGTTGCAATGGAACCAGCAGGGAAATTGGCCTACTAATTTGAAGCAGATATTTATTTGAAATGTTCACGGGAAAGTTAAAGCTGCACTGGCAAGATGTTTATGTGATCATCAGTTTAAATCATGAAGTGGAGCTGCAATGGAGAAAAGCGTCTCACCCCCCCTAACTTAGACCCCATAGATTGACCGTATTTTCCCAAATGAAATTCTGGTGTCGGGTATGGACACGACAAATCAAAACAAAATACAAAGTGTTTCCTAAAAAGCAGCGAGCGAGCATCCACAGAAAACTGGACTCACCAACGTTCAACCAAACAATTACCTCTCGCTGCCATTTCAAGTCTCCATCGTGAGGAGTGCCTAGTGCAGCTTTAAATAAGCTTAAATCTGGGGTGAACTACAGGTTTGTTCCCGGGAAGAATTAACAAGGTAACTGTCGTGGAAATTTAACCTTACACACCTATACATGTGCATATATGGACTACAGATGTACTGACTCTCCCTTGAGAATATACTGTTTCATGCTGTGTGAGTAGAATGGTCTCCTCTCTGTAACTTTTGGGCCATAACGTCACATGCCCAGAGGCCCTTGTTACCGTGGCTCCAGAAAGTCTGTTTATCTATAGATGTTCTAGACGAGGACACAACATATGATGCCTTAACGGTCCTTCTATCTCCTTTTGTGTCAAACTGTTCCAATGTAAGCACATTCTGTCATCCTTCTGACGTCCTTGACTGGTACTTAAAGACCAGTGCAAACCCTCTTTTCTTTGAAGAAATGTATGTTGCCTATGCGCGGTGTACACCTCTTCCTCTCATGAGATCCCTTTTTGTAATAAATATATTTTCAACTAAGACGAACCTCAGACTCAAGAACTTTTCTACATCAGTGACTCAAGGAGATCTCTGCCTAGTGCAGCTTTAAAATATCAGTATCTCATGGAAATTAAAATAAAATACCATAGAGACAACTTCAATATAGAAACAAACTCAAACAAACAAAATGTATGCTTTAGAGCTCTCTTGGAGCTCAGCTGGAGCAAGATAGCCATCCAACAATAAATATCCTCTGGTTAATGTTAGTGCTTAGTTACTGCACACTACTTTCTATCCTGATAGATGTATACTTTCTGCACAACGTTAACTCTTGGTATGATATATATCCCTTTATCCAATTACCCCGTTTTCCACAGCAACCCCTCGGGCCGTTACACTCCCTCTGAACTCAGCACTCATCACGCCTTCAGTAACTGGATTCCAGCGTCACCTGCTGGGCATTTCAAGTGTTACATTATTCCCACTTAAGCTTCCAATTTTTACTTTCTCATTTGATGTGCATGCGTGATGGTGTACACTGAAAACGCTGAAAATCTCCGTGCCTGAAATTCTGCTTTTCTAACGTGCACCTTATTTTTGTTTAACGTTTAGGGAACATTACAGGGAAATTTCTGGGTAGGCAATACAAAACCATGGGCATAGACGATAGAAAATAACACATATGAAAACAATTACGTAATTACTGGTATGACGAGGGCACCTTGTGGTTGTAGTGCATCTATGCCTGTGCTTATATGCAACATAAAATCCATTCAAATGTCCTAATTTAAGTTTGATAACTGCCTTTACATTTAGCGTTGGAGGTTTGGCGTGACAGGGATGCATTGCCCTGCCACAGAATACTGGGCAGGGATTGTGTAGGGATTAAGTGATGTTCAAATGTTTACGATAGGTGACCAGTATCTGAGGAGATTGGTAGTACAATGTTCAGTTAATTAGTTTACTTCTCATTACTACTTGTTGTAAACTATGTTAGAACTGAAGGACATACAGTTGGGAGAATGTTTGTGAAGAAATAACGCACAAAACGTTGTACTTTTACATGTCTTTGTTTAACATATTATTCAAACGTTAACAGCTTGGACTGG
>CABFOQ010031355.1:0-17786 GCA_900660455.1 Gephyroberyx darwinii
CACTCCTCACACACACACACACACACACACACAGAGAGAGAGCGAGAGAGAGAAAGAGAGAGAGAGAGAGAGAGAGAGAGAGAGAGAGAGAGAGAGAAGGAGGGGCTAATACTTCAACAATTGACATACACTACATGGCCAAAAGTATATGGACACCTGCTCATCGAACATCTCATTCCAAAATCAGGGGCATTAATATGGAGTTGGTCCCTCCTTCGCTGCTCCAACAGCCTCCACTCTTCTGGGAAGGCTTTCCACTAGATGCTGGAACATTGCTGCAGGGATTTGCTTCCATTCAGCCACAAGAGCATTAGTGATGTTGGACGATGAGGCCTGGCTCACATTCGCCGTTCCAGTTCATCCCAAAGGTTATGTGTGGGTTGAGGTCAGGGCTCTGTGCAAGCCAGTCAAGTTCCTCCACACCGATCTCGACAAACCATTTCTGTATGGACCTCGCTTTGTGCATGGGCGCATTGTCATGCTGAAACAGGAAAGGGACTTCCCCAAATTGTTGCCACAAAGTTGGAAGCACAGAATCATCTAGAATGAGATTTCCCTTCACTGGAACTAAGGGGCCCAAGCCATGAAAAACAGCCCCAGACCATTATTCCATAATATACATTAGAAGGGGTGTCCACATACTTTTGTCCATGTAGTGTACTACAGCACTGAAATTGAATAAGCACCTTTTGAAGCACATTTTTACCTTTTGAAAGATTTAAACATTTAAACTGTATTTAGTACTGTATATAGTAATACTTTACCAGTGTCTAATACGCTCCCCCAGGGAAATAACAGCACCTGGCTGCAGACCGAAAGCCTTTTCTAGCCCAGATATCCTTTGGCCGGTGAATTTGAATTCCTTCATCTAGCAGGAATCAATGGTGTGATGGATCACATTGATATCCCTCTTTGTGAGATTCTAAAGATGACACATCCACTTTCATGGCAAACATTTCCTTTCGTCTGCCACTTGTCTGGCTTCTTATTACTGGCAGACCTGGTGAAGAGTGGAGAGAGAGAAGGTAGAGAGGCAAGCAAAGTGTCTCAAGGTTGCAGCTGGCAGCCAGGAGCACTTATGGATCGAGGCAGAGGGCATGGTCTGAGATGAGCCCTGACTCACTCCCTCATTGGGAATTCTCCTCAGGAGTACTGGAACCTTTGTAATCGTCTGTAATGAGTCTCATTTGGAGCAGTGTCAAGGATAACAGTCGACTGTATATTTAAGTGTAAAATTTGAGTGTTTAAATTTGAGGACATCAACCATGTGATGTTGAAAATTGGTGAAATGCCGTGACAGAACTAAATTTATGTGACACAATTTCACACAAGATATTAACAATGTTTTCCTTTTGTCCGTACTTTTTAACCTCAAAAGTTTAGAAAAGGCCAGGCTTTAATCCTCAGCTAGGTATAACTTGTGCTTATAATCAGCTGAGCCATTGGCCTGTCTGGCGGGGAGTGCTGTATTGGATATTAACTCACTGACGCCTGGCGGTCTGTCATTCCCATAGACAGCCTCTTAATGCCCTAACGGCTCATTTACATTATTGATGAGCCAACCCTGTGTCACCTCAAACATAGACTATTTAAAGGGAATAATTTTATGCAAACTACATATTGATGCCCTAATGATCAATTGGCCCTTGTTTTGTGTGTTAATATGCAACTGTTGCAGTGTGATATACATCTTCAATTAGAGAGTTACTCTGACTGCTCAAACAAGTGGTGTGACCATGCACCATAGCATTGTGGGAATGCTATCATGACCACTGGAATGTAAGAAGAAGTGTCAAGTCTTGTCGTCACATCCTGTGACGTGTGGGTGCAACATGTTTTACCCACTTTAAATGAAAAATATTGAGCAGATTGGTAAAAAAAATTCTCATTTGATGTGTGCACGTGATAGCAATGACGTTCATTCTTTCAGTTTAAAATTATTTTAGTCAAGTCAAGTTTATTTGTACAGCACCTTTCATACACAGAGGCAATTCAAAGTGCTTTACATGAGATATTTAAGAAGAAGACATGAGTGATTTAAAAAGAATAACATTAAAAATTAAAAGAAAAACATAATACAATAAAATAAATTCAAATAAATTCAAATAAAATCACAGAATAAAATCACAGTGCAGATAGGGCGTTTGAAGTGCAGGATTTAGAATCGAGAATAGATCACAGTATAGGTTTATAGTTTAAGAAAGTCGAGTATACAAGTCTGTTTAAACAGGCAGTTCACTTTCAGTTCCTTTACTATAATCACCATAGACTATTGAAACACTTTGCATGTAAGGTCAGAGGAGGCCCTGCCCTGCACAGAAACACATTTAATGGCCAGTGTGATTATTCCTGTAATCCTTGTGCACACCCACTGGCTTATGGACCTTGTAACACCTTGTTATCATTTATCAAGTTGTGAGCAGCCACCCTGTCCCACAGTTGTGTGCATGTTTGGTTGATAGTATGTTACAATCACTAAGCTTAAATAGCTCCGCCTTACCAATTGCATTGCATCGATTAGCAGATCATATAAAAATTGTTTTCCTCAAAAACAATTTTGGGTATTAACAATTTTGGTTTGTGTTGGTCGAAATAAAGCTTAGATATGTTTAAGTAGATATCTACAACAGTAGGCCACACGGTACATCAATGCATTTAGGGCTGACTCTAATTTGCAGTTCAAGATGACATTTTGTGGTACATGGGAAATAGGGGCTGAGTGAGAGCTCTCTGCTTCTTCCTCCTCTCAGATGTGAAGTAGGCCAGGGGTGTTGCTAGACTTAAAGTAATACTGGTACACAGGCCCCCAGCACTCACATCCCTCAAAGTCAAGTATAAATCTGTGCCAAGTTCAGCAGTGACAGAATATTGTTCATTGTCCAAGAACAAATATATTCACACACTCAAAGACATTTTTTTTCCAACCATAAAACAAGGTTCACTGAAAATAGAACCAAAATAAAAGTAAGAATGATCATTTCAGTGCAAACTTGTGTCAAGACAAACTGATCGTAATCATAGCGCTAATACCTCCCACCGGCCCCCAGCCCCACTCCTAGCACCGACCCTCACTCCCACTCTCCTTCCACATATTTCTTTCTCCATCTCTACTCGTGCTCTCTCCCCTCTGGGTATTTTTTACATGAAATGACATGAAGTTCTCCATGTGAAATGTAACCCCACTTTTCCACCACAAATGGGAAGCTCATGTATTTCCTCCTTGTATTGAGGGGACTGGCCATCTAATTCCATTGTACTGATGAAGACTTTGGGACAACATCTTTTGGAAGGACAGGAAATCCAAGTCAAATCCAATGATGATCATACATAGGGACATAATGGGACATGTCCAAAGTGAGGATCCACTCGATGTGTGTGTCTGTGTGTGTGTGTGTGTGTGTGTGTGTGTGTGTGTGTGTGTGCGCACGTGCATATAAACAGGCATAAATCTGGCAATTTTCAGACACCAGTTGATTATGGTACTACTCTTTGTATTGCTGTAATGACATCGCTTTTGCCCTTTCTTGTGGTGTAGGTTGTTTGCAATGGATAATAGGAATTTAAGGAAGGCTTACAGCAATGACACTGTCATATAGGCTACAGTATTTAGTGGTCTCCATGTGCAGGCTGGCCTGGGTTAGATTCCCCGGCCTGAATTATTGTCCCAGTCTGGCCCTGCAGTAAAGACTCAGTCATAGGTGCCCACGAATTACCAACAGTGGCCTACAGGGGACAGTATTTGCATTCATGAGTGAATATTTGACAGCTCAATGACTATAATGTGAACAGGGTGAAATAAAATAAAAGAGTACTCCTAATTATTTGGGCATTTTTTTCCCCTCTCTTTTAATTTCACAGGCATTTAATGAACTTTCAAGGGCATTTTTGCCCTGAACTCCTGTTAAATTCGGACTCTGATACGTTACATATCAACCTGGAGTGTGCACTAATTTTGTGTGTGGAGAAGCCGCGAGAAACACTGTAGCCTGCTTACTGAAAGTGTTTGTATACTAAGTTTTTCGTCATGCATTGTGTGACATTGAGCACTAGACACCCCCGAGATCAGTGGTATCAGGGTGTGGCTAGATCATAAAAGGGCCACGGCCAACCGAGGCAGGAGAGGAGAGAAAAACATTTGCAATGTTTGCTAGCACAGTAAGAAAGCTAATTTAGCTAACAAAAGTTGGCGAAATAGTTGGTGAAATAACAAGGAAAAAAACACAACAACGACAATCCACAACAATCCACTTCCAGTCCACGCGAACAGGTCACAGCACTTCCGGTTCGGTCATTTACTACTTGGTTTAGCCACTATGGCTATGGAAAAATGTCTTTCTACTCCTGCTGTTTGCAGGACCTACCAAAAATCGACGTCAATGATGTTCATCGAATTGTGAAGGCTTCCTCAGTAGCCCCGATAAGCAAAGGGAGAAGGGGTTTAAGATGTACATTTCAAGTTACATCGACAACTATGAGGCTACCGAGGAAGCCTCAGACTGGTTTGCGTAGACCAGAAGTGGATCTACGCCATGCTGTACACGGACCCTATAGGCCAGATAGTACATAACAGCTTTTTGTCAATATGTATTTTGTGTATCATATTTTTCAAGTTAGCATAATTTGCCAGTTGAAGGGACTTACTTGTTAGTCATTTGCCCTCTTGGTCCAGCTGGTGTCTTTCACCAATTTCCTCTTGGTTTTAGAGAGGAATGTTTCTAAACACTGCTGTCCTATGCACATCGAAACTTTGATGTTGAATAACTCACCGTGATCCCTGTTCTTCAGTGTCAGCCATGGATTCAAGCAAAAAATAGTCCCATTCGTTAAGGCATAAACTTTGAATCGCTGTGGGCATGCTGTGCAATATTGGCACACCCCTGATGTCCTCAATTCTGGACATGATAATGGACATTCATTTCATTCATTTTTTTGACTTTTGAATTGGGCTTTTGTATGAATACTCACCCTGGATTATGGCACAAAGAATCACAAATAATAGTTACATCACATCCTGTGTATTGGTAAAAAAAACAAAAACTGTTTTAGTTGTGTGCATAAACCATTCATAAAGTAAAGCCTACGGAAGAAAGCTAAAGTATAAGCATAAAAGTATAAAAGTGCATAAAAAAGATCAATCAAAAGAAATGTACATAAGACTGGTTAGTGTCTTCCTTAAAACACTTCTGTATCACCAGTGAAATACATTCTCATGGAAAACAAATTAAAATTCCTTAGCGTCAATTACAATATACAAACAAACTAAAAGTACATGCCCACTAATCGGCTACACATGTGTAACTGGCTACGGTCATTGTCTCCACGCTACAAAGAGACAATGAGACAACACACGCAACTGCACTCTCATGATTTTGACAAAAATGACAAACGATAAAATCATTACATGCTGAATCACACATACACTGACATAACTACAGAAACAAAATCACATTTTATAGCTCTTGTCGTTACATTTTAAGATCTTGTCTGCACAGCGGTTTCTACCATTTTTACTATCATTCACTCTTGCCATGATATTCATTCACTTAGCTCCTTCACCTAACAAGGGTCGTGAACAGCAACTTCCCCGGCCCAAATGTAGTGCGCTGGCTGAGATCAGCATCATGTGTGTACATTACCCATCATATCTTGCACACAGTCATAACCGGATTCCTCAAGGGTCAGTGCCAACTAGTGGGCATTGGAGATATTACATTGTCCTCAATTGGGTACACACACAAAGATAAACCTTCAGCCATGCTATGTTAGTCTAGACTTATATTTTTTAGGTACTTGTGTACCTTTGCACAATTACACCTCATCAAGAAAAGGAAATCATTCTCCCACTAAAGTAATACTGAATAGATAGTTTGAAGAATTATGAATTGATGTTGTATGGCGATCAATAAGACATACGTTATTTTTTTCGGACTCTGTTGTTGTAATTTGTAAGATAAAATGTGTAATTGTTCCAAATATAAAATACATGTATGGCATTGTGTTATATCAATAATATTGCCATATTAAAAGGTTTGCAAGGTATATACAGTATTATTATTATTATTAGTAGTAGTATTTCCTGGTCTCAGAAAAGTCTTGATTTACTCAAGATTTACTCTTGGTCTTTGACTCCGTCTCGCCTGACTCTGGTCATGTTTTGATCTGGTCTTGGTCTTGATGAACACTACGTGATTGTAAGATTTAATTAGATTACATAATACAATGTGTTTATTAGCAGGTGATTTCCTTGTTTCCTTTAGTTTAGGACTTGTATGATAAGATAAAAAAAATCAGCAAGTATGATGGTAGGAAGGACGGTATCAGTGAGTTGTAAAATCAAGGTTTTACTTTAGACAATAAGATAGCGATCAACAAGGTCTTGAAGGACATCGTTTTTATCCTATTATTTGTCTGAATTGCCTAACAAAATAAAATGTTCATGCCCACTAATATATTTTTTTCTAACATCAGGACCAGATGTCGAATCATTCTACTAACTCATTCTCTACTCACACTACTTGTCTTTAAGAAAATATCAGAGAAGATACATTTACTGATCTGACTGATGTTCAACTACGCCAACTCCTCTGTAGGGACATCTCTTTTCTCCGAAATACAATAATCAATATTATGATCGATTACATTTGCTGTTCACACAGTGATGCAAATGGGGTCTGCCAAGGCTGTTATTGTGTCCGTGACAAATTGGGGACATGGTTTACATTCAGGGAGAATGCTTGTCTCCCATAGAATAGAGTAAGGCACAGAATGACACAGAGGGATTTGTCTTTCTGATTGATTGGTGTCATGCTTAAATGCTCATCGATTCTACTGAGACATTGTTGGGCTGAATGAGCCCAAGTCTTGATTTCTAAGAAGCATTCCTGAAAGAATCAACCTGTCATAGATCTACAGTTTGGAGCAACAAGGTAGCACTGTTAACTTAACTTCTCTTCTTTGCCAGGGAGTCTGTGTCACAGAGATTGATTATTATTCCCCATATGGACTGTGAGGAGACACTAGGGACATGCATGTCTGTGCATCATCATTTATATCTATGACCTACAAGGTATATAGATGTCACCACCTCCCATCCAATCAAAGATGGATGACCAATATAAATCATTGAAGAGTCTGCCATGAAATGAATACACCTGCATAGCTCACAGTTCCTCAACCTGGTAATGCCTTATTTCATTTTGGGTAGAATACCCGAGTATGTGTATAGAATGGATCTTTCACTCCTTATTTCCCCCAAGACATACACACATGCACACACATACTGAGCTGAGCTTGTTCAACCTGTGGTTAATTAATCTCCCCCTCAGTGGTCAGCCCCAAGTGCCCCTTTGCCCCTTTTCTTCACAGATGAGGCGTCAGTGGCAGTGTCTGCCGCTCTAAATTAAGAAGCCCATAAAACAGCTTCACTTTCAGGATCTCAATCATAGGGTGACGACCCATCACCACCCCTTAGGCCCCCTCATAGCCCACTGAGCCCCTTTTAAAATGAATTAACACCCTCTCCACCAGTGCCCACAGATCCTGGCCAGATTGATGGCCAAGAATAAAATGTCCTTCCTCACTTTTGGCCTTGCCACATAGATCAGCTGGAAGGCCCATCGTTTATCAGGCCCAATACTACTATTTAGTATGCTGACTGCTACCATTAGGATAACATATAATAATGTAAAAGGGTTTGAGGAGATGTTCTCTTGGTCTCAGAGCGAGATGTCAGGGGCTTTGATTTAGAACTGGTTGAAGGAATTTTGTAGGGGATAATATTATAACTGCCTTGAACCACAGTGGATATATGATCTGTATTTTGAGAGACAAGGTAGAATATAGATCATTCATATTTTACAAAGATGTTGACCTGCCACTCCTCCAATCCTATTGTCAGTTCATTCTTCCAGCCCTCCACCAATTCCATCCAATGTGGATGAAATAGAGTTAACAAAAGTCATGGGGTGGACAAAGTCTGGCAGGGCTTAGACGTCCGAGTCCAACAGTTTGGAGTAATACCTATGAAAGGACAGAAGAAGGTGGAAAAAAAGTTGCAGATTGCATGAAATAGAAGTAAGTGGCATGAAGCTCTCAAGATGTGCCATCAACATGGGAGAGGTTGAAGGACAAAGAGAAGTGACAGAGGTTGTGACAGGGGTGACTGTGTCCCAGATGACAAAGTGTCACTCACACGGTTAAAGGAGAGTCCTCCTCGCTACAGAGCAGAAACCTACCTGTCTGCCAATCAAAGTGATTTTCTTAGGTGTGAGACAGCTGGTGTCAGAGCTGAAGGCCAGTGTTACTGTCTTAGTCACCCTTGGATGAAATCCATGGCTGAAAACCATGTTTAACAGCTCCATGCAATGCTTGAATCCTTGTTACTGTGTCTGTTTGGGACTGTTTGTCTGTGTGCGTATATGAGTGTGTGTGTGTATGTGTGTATGTGTGTGTTTAGTGGTGCTAACAGTCTGTGTGAGCAACGAGGCATAGGTTGAAGTAGACAGAGGCAGAGCTAGTAGTGGCAGGACCTGTCAGCTCAAATAATATTCCCAACCTTATACATAGCTTCTGAAAAGGCACGTGTATGTATTATTGTGTACAGCTGTGTGTGTGTGTGTGTGTGTGTGTGTCTAGATTCTACATATATACAAAATGTAATTTGCCTCTGTGTGCCTGTCCCTCCTGTGCTACCTCCCCTCCCTCACTAAGAAAGTCAGTGAAATTAAATCCTGGGAACGAGAGACAACAGTGTCCATGATGTTTTTCTATGCATAGAGATGGTCTAGATATACTGGAGCCTCTACTCTGGAGTGTGCGAACAAGCAGCAAAGCTGTTTGCTCGCACTGCGGATGGCAGGGGAGAAAAGGCGCTCCATATAAATGGGAAATTAGCAGGGAACGTCGTCAAAAATAATTAACTCCCCTCCTTACTGCTGTCCATTAGCCCTGACATGATGACACGGGAGGAAAAAACGTCCGTGTCAACTCTGGCAGCCGCCCGCGCTGATCAGATAAACATTTTTTTGTTTTGTTTTGACGCCTGATTACAAAATGATTAGCCAGCGTGCCTGTCTCCTCCTTACCCTTCACCTCCCCCGTTGTTTGATTGACAGGCGAGGTGATCTGCTGTTGGGTTTGTGTAAGCTGTCTACCACCCAGTCTTACACACACACACACACACACACACACACACACACACACGCACACACACATGGACAATGCACAATGTTCAGTATTGGCTAACATGACATTGGAACTAACTATACATTTTTTTTGTAACCATATGTATATGTATTGTTTGATAGATACTCACTGGCTACTTCAAGGCACGTGCACAGCCCTTATCCTCTGCATGCCTCAACCCATGTGCCCTCACCAATGTCATGTGACACACACTGTCTTATCAACCTCTTTTGAATTAGGACTAAGATTACATCAATTACATCAATTATCACGCTGTATTAGCCACTTTACAAGTACTATAATTTACAAGTATTATATAAAATAATTCACTTCAATATATTTCCATCTTAAATTTTGAAATATTGCAGTTGCAGACAATCCCACCCCACCCCAGGTTAACTCTGCTGTCATATCCCTGTGGTTGATCATTCACCTTTATCCCATGTTTGACACCAGCTTTCCACAGCTCTAGATAAAAAGTCACCAATAGCTTCTTGGTGGAACGGTGTCATAGAGTGCAATAATAACACTGGGGCATAGATTACTGTGCTCCACGGTGGCTCCGCCTATTTAGGACCAGCCGTTAGGATGTTTTGAAGTTGTTATGATCATATTATGTGTATCAAACTAATATCAATGTACGTATATGGAATAAATAGAAGAGTTGCATTTGTTTATTCACATTACATTTCATGCATGATGTGAGTGATCATAGATCCTTTCCCAATTTCCTTTTTTCTTTTGGTAAGGCTTTTTCATCCCAACGGCTGAGTTTTGATTGCTGATGAAATAATGGATGATTACAGTGTCTTGTTTTGATGACAATGGTGAGAGGATAGGATGCCCTTGTGTTGTCTCAGTAGCAGTAGGAATGTTCTCATTGATCACCATAAGGCTGTAGGAGCTCATATTTTGATAAGGACGCGATAAGGGCTTGATAAGGACAGTATCTTAAATCTTTGGCTATATTGATTTACTGCTGGTGTGTGTGCAAATGACATGTGTACCACCACCTCCTTCCTCCCAACTAAACCATCCCTTGGGTAGGAGAAACAGGGGGCACAATCATTGTGTAATCTCATTACCCTCATGGGAGATGTGTGTAAAAGTACACAGATACAATTAAATTGTAAGGACATGGTCTGTTCTCTGTGCATTATCATTATGTAATATCAATGAAATATGTGTATAATGTCTGCATATACTGTGAACTATTTCTACATGATACTATATGGTGTCTTAGTAGACTGTTTGTAGAACCTGGGTCTACTTTGAAACACATCCTGCTGTACCTGTACATATTAGGTGTCTTTCTCGCATCATCTAATCCAATATTTAAAAAAAGTAAAATGCATCATGTTCATTGACAGGAATCAAATTGAAATCAAATTATTGATTTGGATCTTAATGAAAGAACAGACAGCTAAATGTGTTTTTAGTGCTTTTTTTTTGCTATTCCGTTTGTTTCGGTCTACAAGACCTTCATCAGAGCATGCATGGCTCATAGTGGAGAGGAAGGTATAACAAGGTCATCCATCCCAACCACACCGAAAGGCCTAATATATGTAAATTGCAAAGATTGAATGGTGCAGATGATCTTTTTTACTGTGGTTCTGACAGGTTCTCCAGCACCTTATGCAATGACTGCAGCAGTAGACAGCCTACACACTGTAAACACTGAGGTAAAATAGACGTATGCAGTATTTTGAGTTGAGAAAGAATCAAGAATGTGTATGAATATATTCAAAACTTCTAATTAAAAAAATAGATAAAGAAAAGAAAATCTGCTTTGGCTTTAATGTAGACACTAGCTAGTGTAATGTGAAATGGCTGTACAATGTGTGAAAACATTTAGATACCATACTAGGATATTAGGTAACTAAATATTAGGTTATTAGATTTTTCTCAATGTTTCATGCCATTTAATTTTCATGCTTTTGATAATGAACCTGATAAGTGTCTGCTAATGTAGAAAAACAAGCTGTAAAACTATAAAGCCAGGTAACTACTGCCTATCCCTGCAATGCCATAAATGCCTATCTCCATTTCCCCCAATTTAAGTAATAAACCGGTATCGTTTCAACTTTGGACCTAATTCACAGAAACTGTATCCTCCTGGAGTACGGCCAGGATTCCTTATGGCTATATACTATTATGGTGTCATAATAGGAATCCATTGCTGTTCACACATTCTACTCGTAATTGATGAGCCCGGCCCACATGAAGAGCACTGTAATTTTGAACTAATGCATGTCTTCACTGACATTCATCACAACAAATCTCATTGAGAAATTGATTCATGTGAAATGGTGGACAATATTCTCAGTTAAAATGACGCACTGTTTATGTACTAACCGTTGTGACAATGCACAGCAGCATGGAGCAGGTGACTGATCAACCTGCAGCGTTAATGTCAAAACAGTAAAGGACACCACTAAACCTTATTCCAGCTCTAGTTTTATCAACCCTGGCAACTATCTCCCTTACCCAAAAACAAGAGAAAGGCTTCCTTGGCTTCCTGTCCCCTAATAACATGAACTGCCTAACCATCAGCTGTGATCATTGTTGTAGCAATCAGACATACATGTATGCTTTTTGGGGCTCGCCTGGACTGGACCTAATATAGGAGTGATCCAGCTCATGGTGCTGTGCCTTGGCCTTTGATCTCTGGGTGGCTCTGGAACAGCAGTCACATTTCAAAGCATGCTGTTTGGGCATGCTAACAAATCATTAACCATGTCACTTGAAAAAGGGGAGATAAAGAGAATGAAACATCCACCCTTAAACAGATTTATTAATTGAAAATAGAGATAGAGATAATGTGTTAGTATAAATGAACTGAGAGAGATAATGTAAGTGAATGGATTGGACAGCAGGAAGAGAGGCAGTTCATCTGTTCAGGAGATCATAAAAAGGTGTTTTGTTGACATTCTCAAAACAGTGGGTGTCTTCTGGTGCTGCACACTTCAAAGTATTCACAAGCCTCAACCAGATGTAACTGTTTTTTGATGCTAACTGGTTTTCTTTTAAAAGTCACCTTACAAAAACAAAACAATAAATATTAAAACAAATACATTCAAAAAGTTTCACTGTGCATGAAGCAGAAAAATTGTAAGCACACCATCTTTACAATACTGCAGGTTTGTTTTATCGTGCATGGATCAATATAATCACTTCATACCACAGAGAAAAGAAGCTATCACCAGGTAATTGTTCCTTGTGATAAAGTTTTGTAAGATACCTCATAAAGGTGAATGTAATAGCATATTCTTTTGTTTTGTAAAGGGTGACATTGACCTCTGGTATTGTTTTACTGTAGAGTGTAATGAGCTACAGATGAGTGCTGTAAATGTGCAGAATAAGTTAGGAGCTGTAGTATATGGTAGTGGCCTGAAAAAGAGAAGATGAGCAGCCACGTGCAGATTCTTGCACAAAACTCACGAGAGTCCTCGCTCAGAGTGAAATTTTCAATATTCATGCTGAAATTTGATGAAGCCATAGCTTGGTTCAAGACCTTCCATTATGCTACCAAAGAGACTGGATGCTTGGCTGATTATAAATCACCTTGGAAACAGGTTGATGCAAAATCCATAACGTGAACATCATGCTTAGAACCATATTTAAGCATTCAGGAGCACTGCTACAATTGCCTGTTAGCATGCATTTTGCATTTATTTACCAATTAAAAATGCATTTGGTATGGATTTGAAGGTGCTATGCAAAGCTACAGTGCTCCTGTAAACAGATTATGGTCCTGAGGGACAGTGTGGTATTGAATGACTAAATAGGCCTACTATGATTTATGATAATGCATAAGAGAAGCAGGGCTCCTACCCTCAGACCCTTAACCCCACCTGGGGATTGGAACATCAGCATATTGCCAGTAGTATATCTTTATTTATTTCACAATAACAAGGACTCATTCATAACAACT
Source organism: Gephyroberyx darwinii (assembly GCA_900660455.1). Classification (NCBI taxonomy): domain Eukaryota; kingdom Metazoa; phylum Chordata; class Actinopteri; order Trachichthyiformes; family Trachichthyidae; genus Gephyroberyx; species Gephyroberyx darwinii. Next base: position 13,118 of record CABFOQ010031355.1, read on the forward strand.
TATTTTTCTGAAGTTAAACGATTTTATACCATTGTTTGTTTTCCATACAGTGGAAATAAAAAAAATGTTTCATTATATCCAACTTAGATTGATGTTTTCAGAAAGTTGAACTCATAGCCTATTCAGTGAGAGTATACTTTCTGTCTTTCTCTCACACACACACACACACACACACACACACACACACACACACACACACACACACACACACACACACACACACACACACACAATGGCCAAAAGAGTATATGAGAATTAAGCTTACCCTTCCCCTCGATGGACTCTGATCTCCCAGCTTTAGCGTGCACACCATGAGCAGGCGCTACATGGCCCATGTTAAACAGTGAGGACGTGTGAGTGCTCTATGAGTGGGAGAGAGGTGTTTGTTAAGGCCTCTTTCATTTCAGTTGACAGGTTGAATGCTCCTCAGAGCAAGGGGAGATTTGGGGCATCACCAGATGTGACAGAGGAGATTACAGAAGTAATCCTGCCTACACTCCAGGGAATCATCTAGTCTTCAACTTGCTCTTATTAACTGGTGCGCACTCACAGTCGGTGTAATTAACCAATCTCTTAATTTACACCTGTTTGATTTAGTTTCTGTATTCAACAGTGCAGTCTGACTAGATTTCTTTTATTCCGTGGCTCAGCTATGTTTCACTCTAAGGCAGGGCTATTATCCTTTTAGCTGTGGGTTTGCAAGACTTTAGAATAAGTAGCCGTGTAGTTTTGTATTACAATAGGCCTATCCATCTGTACACCTAATTACAAGGGTTCCTGGGTGAGCTGAAGGTTTTCTCATCCCATACACTCAGGCGGTATTACAGTGGAAACCTGAGCCAAACTCTTCCTCTGGGCTTTTCGTATACCCTGTTTAAACTCAAAACTCATTACCCCCCTCACAAAACAGATTGATTATCAATATGGATATTGAATTATATGCATGGTATTTACACCAAAACACCCCCCAGTAGCCTTTCCCTTGGCCCCTCCATTAGATAAGTCTCCACAGGTAGACAGCAGTTAACACAGGCTAGCGTAGTGTCATACCATGACTGTACCTGGGGTGTTTCCTCCAGCTGGTCTCTGCTTTGGGAACCTTTGAGATGTGATTAGATTTTATCAGTCAGTAAAAACCTTCTGTCAGGGTCAGCTGTGCATGTCATGTGATTACAACATGGTATTCTGACAGCAGATAAGGCGAGGCAATTCAGTATGAACGTGCATGTGGCCTTTGGCCTTGTATCGTGCTTTCATTATGAGTGTTTCATTAAATGTTGTGATGAGCTTGATGTGAGTCAGGCTGTTTTCAATATTGGTCTCTAATAAGACAATGAAATAATGACTGATTATAATTAGAAACCGTGTCAACCATAGGCTCTATTATCTTGAAAAAATATGAAGCTCCAGAAGCATTGGATCACGTTTAGTCGGTTAATATGTCTCAAAATTAGACTTCTTTTATAAATTTATTATAATTACCCTGTAACTAATGGGACTGTATTAATGTATGATAGGAGAGAATGAATTATTAAGCCTTAAGTTAAATTCCGGTTGAATATTGGTCATTCAGCAACAGCAGATTAAGGGTTCATTCCAGTAGCATGAACGTTGTTCTCCAGGGCTTCCTTGTGGTCTTTCTGGCCACAAAGAGTCCATGTATTGAGTGATAGTATTTTACTGAAAGCATGCAATCTCTTCACACTGGATAAGAAAGTACAGTTATTGTATTGTAAGGTGCCTGTCATCAGGAAAATGTGGACCTGATCATACTTAATCAAACCCAACATTATCACTTCCATGAAAAAAGGTCTTCATCAGGATGCATGCACAGTCATATATGGACCTTTGCGCACACACGTGCACATACACACATAGACATACACACATATAGACAAACACAGCAGATAGACTGACACAAACAAATCAGGGGTTGCGCCCCTGATAGGAGACCCATGGATCTCTGGTTGGGTGTTGACAGGAGCAATATCCATCAGGCAGAGCCGAAGCCGCCCTGCTGTCACTGTGTGATTGGATTACAGCGGGTCGGGCATTGCTGCCCGTTCCAAGAGGACCCCAGGTGCTTCCTGACTGGTCTTGGAGGCCTTCAGTAGTCTACCCCACCTCCACCTTGCCCTTAGATACCCTCAGCTGGGTGTGGAGCTGAAGGAGCTTCAGTGAAAGCATATGAACACTTTGAAGGACAAACATATTCTAGACACAAATACACTCAACGTCATGAATTATTGCCATATGTTTTTTACATGGTTACAAATATTGTACCCGAAAAATGTAAAGTGAAGGCAGTGTTTCCAGTCTACCGGCACCACACCCATAGTAGGCTAATATACACCCACACAGGAATATTGCTAGATTAATAACGTTCCAATTATTCTGTAAGTGATATTGATTGTCTACACAGAAATGAGTGTTTTTCAGCTAAAGTGAATGTAAATTGGAGATGAGATTGGTTACTACTCTCTCTCTCTCTCTCTCTGTCTCTTTTTAAATATACTTTCTGCAGTAGAATAAATGGATGGAGACTCAAAGGTTTTTATGTAGTAATAACCATATTCACCAAAATCAATAGCATGGGAGAGGAGGCAATAATGCAGGCTAACTGACGGAAATGAAATCAGACACAGCAAGAGAGGACAGAAGAAGGAAATAAGGTGATTTGTATTGAAGAGTAGGCTTTTCATTAAGGACAGACCCTGTGAGTGTTGGCCTGCAACATTCAATTTTGGAACTGGATTTAGTTTTTCTTAATCCCCAACAATAAGTTTAATATTCTGTATCAGCACTATTAATATTTGATTGCTATTGGCTTCAACTACATTTGTAAGCCAGTGAGTATTTAGCTGTATGTTTTATGTTTAGCTGTATGTGCTGTATGCTTTCTCTCTTTCACACACCTTTGTTTCCTCAGGTTTTCTCAAGTTGCACCCATTATTTTCATTTCTCTACTTTCTTCATCAACACTATTGCCCCCCTATCCAGATCTTAATTAAAGCACACTGCCCCACCCCACCATCCACCCCAGCTCGGAGACCCCTGTGCAGTAGGATTATGGGATTACACCAGTAGGGTCCATGCCTGTGAAAGCCCTCTGTAGCAACCAGCGTACGGCTGGGAGCCTCGTGGCACAATGGAATTCTATGTGGAATTCCTCTGGAGGACTAGCGGAGCCCCGGCCTTTGTAAGCAACACAGCAGGTCTATGCCGGCATCCGCCCCATGTTTCCATACTGGTCTGCTCGAGAGAGAGAGAGAGAGAGAGAGAGAGAGAGTACATAAAATGATTATCCATGTATTCAGTGGATTGGAATTCCATTAAGGCGGAATGCCCAAATTGCCCCCGAAGAGGCGTGGGGGTGTGGAGTTGTTGTTTGCCCCCTTAAGTGTGGCAGAATTAATAAGACTATTACCTCAACAATTACCGCTCTGTGCAGCACGCAGGATTCATTTCTGTGGAAATCCAATGCCACTAATTAAAACTGTTGCCATCGCTCTGGCCTGAGAGTGATTGTCTCAGAAGATACATTCCCCACCGAATTACAAAGGCAATTTTATGAGTTGGAAAACTGAGAGCAATTATTTTAACGAGCATAAAGCATTTTCTATCGAGCAGTGGTCCCGGCTGATCTAATATTAGTGCTCGTACTATAAGCAGAAAAATAAAGAGTGAAGCCAGCACCAGGACAAAATGAGGCTCCTTCCACAGAAGGCAGTAAACCAGGGAGGTGTCGACCTCCTGCTGCTACTCTCTGTGTGGCCACAGACTGTCTGGCCATGGCCCATGTAGCAACCATTTTTACAGGACACACACACACACACATGCACACACACACACACATAGACACATGCATGCATGTTGTGCATTTTTCACACAAGCCACATACTTATAAATACACCTAAGATCAAACACAATGTACACACACACAAGCAACAGACAGAAAGACACTGTGTGTCTATGTGTGTGTGTGTGTATGTGTGTGTGTGTGTGTGTGTGTGTGTGTGTGTGTGTGTGTGTGTAGGTGTATGTGTGTGTGTGTGTGTGTGTGTGTGTGTGTGTGTGTGTGTGTGCATGTGTGTGTGTAAAATTAACCAAGGTTTTGTTGTTAGACTGTATAATAGTCTATGTTTCTCTGCTTCAACAATAACTGCAGTTGACCATTGCTTTTGACAATACCATGACTGATTTACACAAAATTACCAAAGTTATCAAGGACCTGAGAGTTTTTTTCCTTCCAGATAGATTTTGTTTCCAGCCAGATCGGTTTTACCATTACATCTAGTTTACCATTACATTTACAATTGGAATAAGGCCATGTTTCATGGCCTGGTTACAGATGCTTTGAGGTTAAAGACCTATTCTTTCTGTATGTGCGTGTGTGTGTGTGTGTAGGTGTGTGTATTCCATGTGCTTCCATGTGTCTTTTTGTGTGTCTCTCTACATCTGTAATTACCCTGGCATTAACAACAATTGTCTATAAATCCCTGTTGCAATTAAATATGTTTTGACACAAGGGATCTCCCCAAACTTATCATTACTGATGTGCAAATTACACACATACCTCTGACATGCGCCCCCAATTAGTCACTTTGTACTCTTAATTAAGCAGCATTAATCTTGTGTGTGTCTCTAGAAGCTGTGGGCTGAAACTGGC
>CABFOQ010031360.1:0-14061 GCA_900660455.1 Gephyroberyx darwinii
GGAGATAGAGGGCAGGAACACACATCTGGCAGGTAACATACACACACACACGCAATGTTTTTTGAATCAATGTGTATGTTTGAGGAACTGAGTGTGTGTTTTTGAGGAATAGATGTCAAGATCTGGCATGTGCATTGGTTTGTGCATCGTTTATTATCATTGCTGTCCAGTTTTCTCTTTCGAACGACGTTGTTGGTCAGAATAAGGGGTTCTGTCCTTATTTTGTGTGCGTGTGTATCTGTGTTTGTGTGTGAATGTGTGACTTCAGTGTTGCGGTGCATGTTTTCATTTTGTGACAAGTGTCAGTGCATGTGTGAATGTGTAAGAGATTACTTTTGATGAGAGTGTGTGTGATGTGGGCCAGGATAAGGTTTAGAGACAGCCAGACGGAGTAGACAGTGAAATGAGGGATTTGGGCTGTAAAGCCAGCGTGTCCATTAAACAAAGCTGTGTTATCATCTGCTAAGCTGCAGCTGTGCTAATGACACTCACCACTGGTGTGGCGCCGTCAATCGGCCGCCTGTCTGTCTGGAGTGCAACGCTGATGGCGAGAGTAACGTTGATTTGGTTTTGCTTTAATAGGACATGGATGACTTGAACATGTATGTCAAATTTAATGACAGTGACGAGAAATACTCTCCTCAGTTTACAATTCAGTATCTGACTCGATTGGCTGTCAGCAACATGGCACCGTTTATAAAAGTCTGATATTGAATAGGACAGAAATGACGATGATGTTGATGGGATAATGTGCCAAACTTGCAACAGGGCCGACTGACTAGTGTGACTAATGAAGGGAAGACTTCTAATGTTGATACATTATTCCGTATTGAACTTTAAGATGTTTTTGATGAATCTCACACATTATGCTTGACACCGTTGATATGACTTTTGATAGGTATTGGTACACTGAAATCAGTACCCTGTAATGATACAACTTTGATGAGGCTACTTTTGGTTTTGATGTTGATGCTGTAGGAATGACATTGTTGACACATAGAACTGATGAACAGTTTAAAAGAGTGCACTGATCTTGAGCTGATACTGGAAATAACCCATTGACCTGCTTACGAAGAGACATACTGTTGACCGATCTCCTTATATAATGTTTGTAGTTGGAATGAATTTGCAATGCCAATATTCTCCAATGCCAATATGGCAATAGTCACCTACAGGTCATATATCTGAAAGGACATATGTATATAAACATTTCCCTGCATGTTTTTGGCATTGTTTTTTTCATGCCTGTTTGGGATTAGCTATAGGCACATGGAAAGGCGGGGATAAGCAAAAACTAAACTAAGTGTACCTGGTCTCGTCCCTTATGATTTTTAGTGTACCAAATCAGTGTACCAAATCTAACCGTCTATTTTGTATTGATGTTAGCATGTCAGCATGTCAAAGCTGCGTCCGCTGCCGCATTGAAAGAATGTTTTTAATGCTCGCAGACATAAAGAGAGACTGGTGGCATTGCTAGCGACTTGTATCCCAAGAAGCCGTGCAGCCGCGTGGATCTATGGGCCGTGGTAGCTCACCAGACACACCGCCAACGTGCTCCCTCAGGACAGTCAGCTCGTCACCGATGAGAATAAAAACTACCCCAATGACTGGAACTACTGTATCGTCATCCTGAGAACCCCAAATAGTCATCATAAAGTGAAACAGCAGCAGGGAACATGGTCTACCTGGATGTACTGTACTGTAGATGGGTTTGAGTGTTAGCACTGTTTGACTGTGTGAATGCTTCACTGAGGGAGAACAACACCAAACCACAGTTTGTTCCGTAAACACCCACAGATTGTGACAAGTCTGTTTGATGTATGTAGATCTTGTTGGAACCGGGGATTTAACCTGATTTGCAAGTCTCTGTGTTTTTTTGAGGATGGTGCACGTGTGCATCGCTGCGTCTTTAAACCCCCTTGCCAACTGACTCATGTTTCATCCTAAATGACCCAGTTCTGCGCAGAGACAATGACCTATTTACCACACTCAGAGTTAGAGGAAAAGCAACAGGAAGAGGTAGGGAGGAACTGGACGGGGGAGGTGAGAGTGGGGAAAGAGACAGGAGGAGGAGAGGAAAGATGGAGGTATAGGAATGAAGGGGGGGTTAGGGTTAGGGAGGAGAGTGAGAGAGAGGAGGATACATGCGCTCTCACGCTTGTGTGTCATTTGTGGGTGGTTTCTTTGGCAGATTGTCTGAGCTGCAGCTTTTCTCATATGATTTATCTTCTCCTCCTCTTGCCCGGCAGCGCGGAGATAAAAAAGCAAAGAGGTTTTCCCCCTTTTCTCTTCCACCAACTAGCTATGCTAGCTGGCTATGAGTCACTGCCCCCAAACTGCTTCAGTTTATACTAAAATAGTTTGGGTTTGTGTTGGTGTGAACAATTAGTAGTTTACTAGATTAGTCAATGTTCAGTCTGTTTCATGTTGCATGTCACTGTCTCTGTCATGGAAGTACTAGGCTGTATTCGCGTGGAGAGCGAGAGATTTCAAAATTGATTGACATCATATACCGTACATAGGGGATGATTCCACTTTTCCACCATGTGTTTCATGTACAGCTGCCTGGCCTAGAAAACCCACACACACATACATACATACATAACCTACAGATGCACGACAAGAGCTACGGCTTAGCAGATCTGGCAACCTGCGGGGTTTACCCCAGTGATTCCACCCCCATTAATGGACAGTTTAGCAGCATTTAACACGTCTTAGGGGGGAGTCTCAGAGGTGATGTGAACTGGCAACCCTGGGGACATAATACGCTCCAGTTCCTCTCATCTCATCTCTGTACATTATTCAGTATGTCCATAGTTTCTGGGTTATTGAAGTGTAAAGTGTGTTTGTGCATGCATGCCGTGTGTCTCGGGACCTAGTTCTGTCTTGTTGTCACTGTGGCCCGAGGGTGTGTGAGTTGTGCATTTTAAATAGTGGCAGTATTCAGTATTGAAGGATTTACTGTGTGGTTGTGTTTCCTCTCTGTCTGTACCAGATATGTCTTAATCCCACGGTCATCTGAAGACATTTCTTCCACTTCCTACTGTGTTTTTTTAACCCAAAATTGGTGGAGCATCTGTGAATTCTGTGGCTGAATTGGCGAGGTGTCATTCCAAAAACGCTATGTAGTCATTTATCCAAACTGCTACCTGAAATTCATCAGTCAATGTTTCAAAAACATGATTCTAACATAACTAGTGTGTGAAGCAAACCCTAACTTCGGTATTTTTTCAAAGGTGGATATCTCAACCCAATGCCTCAGAAGGCACCACTTCAGCCCATCTTTGTAAAACCACAGTAAAAAGCAAAAACAAATCACATGAAAACAATGTCCCAAATCTATCCAGCACCAATCTGATTGGCAAATGAAATGTATTCACTACAGCCGCCCCATGACCCGAAATCCATTCTCCCCAGTCAAACGCACATAAGCCTCATGATGTGCCCTGGTCAAAGATCCTCTTGTTTCATGGGCTCTGATTTAAGGATCACTCTAAATCTGTTTCTGTTTGGCTGTTAGTCTGAATTGAACATCTATGGCACTGTGGAACACTTTGCTCTATTTTCCCCTCGTCACTCTGTCTGCTGCTCGCTCTTATCGTTCTGGCATCGCCCCCGTCTTGCCTCTGCTCCGTCTTGCCTGGGATGTTTGCTTCATGGATTCATAATTGATTGTTTTGTAATAACACCAGTGATAAAAATATCACTCTCCTTTTCACTCTCTCTCTCTCTCTCTCTCTCTCTCTCTCTCTCTCTCTAGCTGATGGCAGACTGAGCTCTGGTCATGCTGGTGTGTTGCTGGCTGAGAGACGAGGCTCCTACCCGCTGATTGACCTGCGCATCCTCAACAGTAGGTCTCTTCACCTTTTCACATCCAACAGCCCTGAAGATCAGTGTGTTGAGGAGACTCTAAGGACATGTTGTTGTGATGGACCAAGTGTGTTTGTACAATTGTGTGTGTGCTCATGTGCATGCCCTTTTGATGACGGCCTTGTGGTCACATTATTCTATTATATAATTCTATTGTTGTTTCCACTGTATCCAAAACTGTTGCACATGCACACATGAACTGGGCAGAGAGCTAGCAAAGTCCCATTTACAATAATCCAATAATCCAATCCAGGAATCAAACCAAGGTCCTTGTTGCTGTGTGCCGCCGGTGTTCAGCGTCAGTGTTCAATCGCTCAGTCGACTGTGTGTATGTGATTTCAGCCAGTGCCCAGCAGGGGGAGGTAGAGTCCGGCACCAGGAGGAAGGTGAAGCGTCTGCTGAGCTTCCAGAGATACTGCCACGCCTCCAGGCTGCTGAGGGGGCTGGTGCCCGAGACCCCCGGGTCCCTGCACCTACTGGATGACGACTACCTGGGACAGGCTGCGGTGAGGACGCGCGCACACACACACACACACACACACATACACACATACACACATACAGACATTCAGAGGTACTGGTATCCTACATCCCCAGCCCAGGTCTCTGTCTGCCATGTGAGGAAAACATCTTACACCATCTGTGTTTTCTTTACAGCACATGCTGTCAAAGGTGGACACATGGAACTTTGACATTTTCCTCTTCGATCGTCTCACCAACGGTAAGAACAAGAGCACGTATTTCACTTACTTACATTTCCCTTGTCATTGTTACTGTTTTTCTACTATTTTCTACTATTTTCATTTAGATTATGTTATCCAATCCAGTTATTTTTATATTTTATTTATTTTTACTTTGTGTGTGTGTGTGTGTGTGTGTGTGTGTGTGTGTGTAACAGGTAACAGCCTGGTGACTCTGATGTGCCACCTTTTCAATGTGTATGGTCTCATTCACCACTTCCAGCTGGACATGGTCAAACTGCACAGGTTTCTGGGTAAGTTTCCCCAGTGGTGGCATAGGTCACCCCTCATTCACTCAATCACACACTCACCAGTTCAACTATCCATCCATCCATCTTGCTCCATCTTGCTTTCCATCAAAGTTGCCATGGAAAGAGTTGGTTAAAAATATCTACAAATGCATCTTAACATTTGACATTAACATGATTTGAGGCCACTGCCATCGTTTTGTGAGGTTTGACCTTGTGTCCTGACTTGACAGGCATGGTGCAGGAGGACTACCACTCCCACAACCCTTATCACAACGCTGTCCACGCTGCTGATGTCACACAAGCCATGTACTGCTACCTGAAGGAGCCCAAGGTAATAATACTGTAGTAACATACAGTCGCTCTCTTTCTCGCTGTTTCTCTGTCTCGCTCTCTCTTCCTCACACACACACACACCCACACTCTATAACGAGTCACTGTAGGCTTGTCCCTGACCGATACTGTTAGTGTCACTCCCTGAGGGACACATTCATGCTCACTTAAACTTGACAACACACACTTACACTGCCTGGAGAAATCCCCGAAGCCCTCCAATTAGATTAAGTGTGTCTATGCTACAGCAAACATGTACTCTAGATCACACACACCCGTAAAGAATATCAAGTCCACTGCCTGGCGGATCAATATGCCACTTTGTCCATTTTGACCGTACAGTAACCATCTGTCTCGGCCCTGTGAGACAGACCTAGTTTCTATTGAAGTGAAATCCTGTCCGTCACTTTGAGTGAGCGCTCTAGTCTGTCTAGAAGATGGAAGTTTGTCGTTTATGGGGCAATCTAGAAACCATTCATGAGTCATCGTTGAGGTTTAAAACAATTAACAAGGTGACTTGACAAGGTGACAAATAAAGACAGGCCATAGCTATAACGCACACAGGATGTACTATACATGCATCTCTCTAAAACCTGCACATTGTGCTCCAGTGAAGGACAGCCAGACCAGCAGCTTAGCGAAAGAAAATGAAATTTCATTTGATGTGAGCGCAAGTGTTTCTCCTCCGCAACAATGGTTGCCCTGTGTTGTAGCTGGCAGAGCAGCTGAGCCCTCTGGACGTTTTCCTGGGTCTGATGGCAGCGGCTGCCCATGACGTGGACCACCCTGGAGTCAACCAGCCCTTCCTCATCAAGACCAGACACCACCTCGCATGCCTGTACCAGGTACCGGGCTGCTTGCTCTGTGTGTGTTTGTGTGTGAGTGTGCGTGTGGGTGTGTTGCCACGTGTGCCTGTGTGTTTCACCATGTGTGGGAGGTATAGTGCCAAGCCTGCAACCAAATCCTTCCTCCTGTTCCCGTGCAGAACACGTCTGTGCTAGAGAGTCACCACTGGCGTTCTACTGTGGGCATGCTGCGAGAGTCAGGACTGCTGTCCCACCTGCCTGCTGACATGTCGTAAGGACACGCACACACACACACACACACACACACACACACAATACCCACAATACACACACAGATACTGTCCTCTGACCTCTGACAGGGAGGTCAGAGGTCAGGGTTAGCTACAGAACAGCCCTATCCCAAAGTTGTAGTCATAGAAAAGGCACAGTAACTATACTTTCCTTAGTGGGTTTTTTGGCTCAGTGCTGCCCCCCTCTACCCTTTAGGCAGGACATGGAACAGCAGCTAGGCTCTCTCATCCTGGCGACAGATATCAGCAGGCAGAATGAGTTCCTGTCAACCTTCAGAGAACACTTGGACAACCAGGACCTGGACCTTCAACATGCTCCACACAGGCACTTTATACTGCAGGTAACAGACACACACATTACAGAACAGTATATCCATGCACATGCTTACAAACGCACGTAGAAACCCACACATGCACGGAGGTTCAGACCAAAAGTGAATCTGACGCAAATAGCTTTCATGTGAATCATAAAGCGTCTGTCTCTCTCCCTGCCATCAGATTGCTCTCAAGTGTGCAGACGTTTGTAACCCGTGTCGGGTTTGGGAGCTGAGCAGGCAGTGGAGTGAACGAGTGTGTGAGGAATTCTACAGGCAGGGTGAGTGGCGTGTGTTCTCCCAATCAAAACCCAAAAATACATTGTGGAAAGTCTAGCTTATCTTTTGTTATTTCTCTCCTGTTTCTTGCATGTCTTTTCTGACCCTGGCTATTGGCTGTTGACCGGCCAGGTGACCTGGAGAGGAAGTTTGACCTGGAGATTAGTCCTCTGTGTAACCAGCAGGCTGACTCGGTCCCAGCCATCCAGATAGGTAAGTGCCAGAGCACACACACATTCCTGTCATGATCCTCTAAGCTTTTATGTACTAAGAAACAAGAACATAAATTCTGCTCACACACACTCACAGATGGAGATGGAGATTGGGCTGCAAAGGGGCTCAAGGTCATCATAAACCCGTCACTCATGAGCATGGGTGTTAACTGTTCCTCCTGCCTTTGCTGTGTGTCTCAGGCTTCATCTCCTACATTGTGGAGCCTCTGTTTGAGGAGTGGCACCGCTTCACCGAGCCCAGCCTTCTCAGCCAGACTATGATAAGTCACCTGCACAAGAACAAGAACCGCTGGAGCCGCCTGCGACACACACACGCGCCGCCGGAAACGCAAACACACCCCCTCGACGAGAAGCCCGAACATGAAGGAGGAGGCGGAGAGGGTGAGGACATCCCCTAGTCCCAACCCGTCCTCCTCTTGTTTCTTCAACCTTTCCAAATGGAGGAGATGAGTGTTTTTCCACCTCCTTGTTTGTTCTCCAGCCCTGCTCTACTCTGAAAGTGGAAGCGCTGGACCAGCAGTGTGTTCTGGGTTGGTCAGAAATGGCACCCTCTGCTGGCGAGGAGTTGGCACTGCAGGAAAAAAATGGTGGGATAATCTTAGTAAATAAATACCAATTTGATAAAGTCAGGCCTTCTCTCGCTACACCTTGATATCTGCTTCGAAAAAATTGAGGAAGGCGGGTTATGGACAATGGATTAATAATTAATGAATATAAAGAAAAATAATGTTTGGTGTTTGCACAATGTCGCTAGGACAGAAAAAAAGACTTGAAGACAAAAGACAAATGAAAGCCAAAACTGTTTACAAGTCTGTTGGACTGTGCTGGAAAATATATGCTATAAAATATATGAAAGAATAAGAGGAATATATGAATTCATCCGATATATCTACGCTTTTTAAAACTTTTAGATGAAAGTCTTTTCACTTTTTCCCTTTTTCTACAGCTCACACTTTTATTGGATGATATTTCATAATGGCCTCACTTGTCTACTTTTCACTGAAGTGCGTCTTTAACTCAAGCACTAAATTGGTCTGTAGGTACTGTAAAGCGTAAAATGTATTCTGACTTTATTGTGTAATCTCTAAGTCTGACTGACACAAGTGGCTTCAGCTCTGCTCCAACAGTTTACTTGAACGCTGATATCGACTGTCAGCTGGAGATTTGTGGTCTCAAGCTGCCAACGCCAATATGGAGAACACAAACAAGAGCCATTACTGAGCGTTTGTGTCATGTAGGAGACAAATGTTACTCTCACTGTGTGTCATATGCAGTATAATCTGTACATACTGTGGCGAATGACCTCAGCAATTCACATGCCAAAATCTCAGCACTGTATATAGATGTCTACTGAGTATGGAGTTTGGGAAACTTACTTTTGTATCAACTTTATGGGTGCATTTATCTGATAACCTCACTTTACACGCTCACATACAACAAAGCCTTAACAGCAACTCGGTCTGTCTGTGAACACATTTTACTGTGGTGTTATTTTACCATTTTCTGTATTAGCTCTCTTATATCATCAATTCATTTTCAGATTGTCTCCATTTTTGTCCAGCCACACCAACATGAGGACACATGCACCAGACTGTAGCAGGTTCTGTTTTCTATTTGATCTTTGACCCCAGAACCAGGGTCAGGGCTGGGTCTTCAACCCAGCGAGCATTGCCATGGTACCAATGCACTGTTCTGAACCGTCATCGGCTGATTTGTTCATTGACTCGCTGTTCCTGTTACCTCTCTCAAGGCTTTTTTTATTCCTTTGTAAAGCTCTGTTTTCACACCACTGTATTTGAAGTATACTTCCTGTATGCTGTGGGCACTGTACCTTATGTCACAAGCAGACTGGGGCCAATTAGTAGCTTCAAGTGTGGCTAACCCCTCTATATGAAGCTGATGTAGCCTAAAACAAACCATACATAGTATTTGTAAATGCCAAGTCTGAAATGTACCCACGTAAGATCATTTTATTTTTCTTACCACTCAGTTCCTAATAGTGATAAGTATAGATGTAAGCTTCATGTGTGGCATGGGTGAGGCAGTGTGTAGGGTGGCCATGTCTCCCCAGAGCTTTATGATTCTGCCAACCCAGCTAAATAAATCCTAGAATATATATATATATATATAAGTTCATGAAAGATAAAATATTGAGTGCAAGTTGAGTGTACATAAAAAGTAAAATTTAATCATGTATAATTTGTATTTGATGAGTAATATTTGTAACAGTTTTCTTAACAGTTTGAGTCTTACAGTTATAGTAAGTATTATATAAACCTTATCTAGGAGGTATAGTGCAATAAAGTGTCTGGCCGAGGTTGCTACCAGAATGGCCATATTCATATCTATCTATAGCTCTGGTAAATGATTCCTATTTCTTCTCCATAGCACTCTCTGTTGGCTTTTAACTACCACTCTATCCTAAAGTAGATATAAATATATATTAACCACACTGTTGTCAAAACTATTGCCCAGAACTGGCACTGTTTTGATATGACATACTGCAGGTGATGTAGCTACTATCATGGAGAATCGTAGACTGAATACAACTCTTCTATTGGCAAGCCCAACTCATTCCAGGATGCCTTACTCACATCTTTATGTATCAGCAGCCGCTAAGAAACCTTACTGACTAATTCAGTCCTGTTTTCTTCTGGTGTTAGAGCTCCTTCCAAGAAGAGCTCTTGGTAATGAGAGCCAACGTGTTTGAACCGTGCGCCGTTGATCAGAATATTTTGAAACATCACTCGATGCTAGAAATACAGTAGTTTGGTTCTTTGTAAGTCTCTAGTTGGCTGACTGGAATCACCTAAGTTACTGCTGTCGTATGGACCCATTGGAGACACCAGGCCCCAGACTGCTTTGTCTTATAATACCTTTCAGACTCAGTACTGATCTAGGGTCACTGAGCCATATCAGTTTCACTAACTAGTCTACATCAGTGCTTCTTTGAATGCAGGTGTTTTTGTGTATGCCAGAGCGTTCACACTAAATTGACTGTAGTTATCAGCTGGCCATAGCTGTCAATGGAGATGTTGGTCAGTCAGACCTCCTAAAACCAGTGAATTTACTGTGATGGTCAAAAAGAGACCCTGAAAATACCTAATTGTCAACATCATAACCATCGGGCCAAAGTGTCATTAGTAATAGTGTCCTAAGTAAGAATTGAGATACACAGGTTATGGACAAAATATGACAGAAATACCAACATGGAGTCCCTAAACAATGAAGGCTTCTGGTTCTCCCTCTGGTTCAGCCCTTAGAGGGTCAGCCAGGACCAATAACCGGTAAACAAACCATTGTGGCTAATCAACTTGGTCATCAAGCAGCAGATATGATCCCAAATGTGCATTTATGGGAGATTATGTAATGACAGTGGGCAACCTAGATGATCACTCTTAACCATAAGTGGCCTGACTCCAACCTTGACTGAAAGTGAAGTGTTTGATTCCAAAGTGAGACATCCACCATGTGAAAAATTGAACACCGACAAATAACTAGGAACTAAATCTAACTCGTTTATGTTTCTAGCTACCACAAGAGCCAATGACTTCTGAGTGTATCTTTTGAAATACTTAGCGATGAACATCAGGTAGCAATATTGTTTTAAACAGATGTGTAGCATTTTGGAATGAAACCCTTCAAACAGAGTCCTATTTGTTTTGGTATTAGTGACCCTAATGAATGGTGACCCTCTATGGAGATGTTTGGTCTATCAAGTGATCCAAACAAGAGTTACTGATCTGAATCTCTGGACAGATTTCCTGACTTCCTGACTGTATGTTTCTGTTCTCACAACACAACTTCTGAGCACTGTGATCAATAAAGATAATGTTTTTGAATAACATGGAAGGCGTCGCAAATTCTGTGCAGGTGTGTGCGTGTGTGTGTCATTTAAAACAGTGAATTGTCATACCACCAAAAAACACCCACTCACTCAAGCTCACACACACGCAATGATAGTGAAATTGTAGCCTATTTGTAGAACATTTTCAAAACGTTTTCAAAGTTTGGTGACTAATGACTGTGATTGACCACTAGATGGCGATAAATTCATTTCAGTCGCTGCGTGTGTGTGAGAGAGAGAGAGAGAGAGAGAGAGCGAGAGAGAGAAAATGATGTTTAAGTCACCATGGTACAGAATGGCTGGTCATCATCATCATCATACACACAGACACACACAGACGCCTCACTTCCTACGCTTGACTTCCAGGGAGACGTATCATGAGGGCCTCTCTACTGCTCTGTTTACAGTACAAATAAAGTAGTGCAAAAAATGTGAATAGACATTACGATAATTGTTTCTGTGATGGAGGCTTAGCAGGGATGACCGATCTTGTGATGGCTGATCAGGTGGCTTGTGTGTAAACAAAAAAAACGTGAGTAAAGATGAAAGACAGGTGGGAATTAAATGGATTTGAGGCACTTTTCATTTAGTTGTAAGTTTACAGAACAAACAGCAGAACATGAGAACCCGGTGAGGCCAAATGAGTCACGCTGTTGAATCATTCAACTATGTAGAGAAAGATTACAGGGAAGACTTTCACAATTATTTATTTATATATTTTGCTTTTGGAAGAACACTGAACAGGCAGAATGCCATGTGGTGGTGGTGGGGGGGGCAATGAAAGAAAAATGGGAGGGAAATGTATAACTGAGGATAATTGAGTGACAGAGGGAAATGAGAGAGAGGGGCAGATGCAAAGAGGGATGAGAGAGGTGATTTAGGATAGAAAAGAGAAGTAAGGGGAGATGTGGAATTAGATGAGAGGTGAGAGAGAGAGAGAGAGAGAGAGAGAAAGAGGGTATGAGCAGAGAAGTGCTATGGGCATCGGCCTGTGTTCCCTGGGTGAGTTTGCATATCGCTGGTTTGCATTGCAAAAGAGGCCTGTAGATGTGATCAGACCAGGGAGTCCCCGCCTGCCTGTGAATGGTTAACTACCCGGTCACATGACCGTCCGCTCGTTCACCCGTCTTTCTTATTACAATGACCAGGATTGGAACCAATGGAGCGCCTGAACTCTCTCTACAACACCTTGGGACTTTTTGAGTTGTGCTATAGTGTGGATGGGTGTCTATAAGCACACACACACACACACACACACACACACACACACACACAATGTACATTTGCATAGGGTCTGTCCAATGGAGGGAAAAGTCTGGGAGAAAGGTCTGTAAATCAATCTTATGGGCATGACATCTCGCTGTAAACGTGCACACACACACACACACACACACACACACACAGAGGAATTCTTACCACATTTCGCATCATTCAACTTTAGCTGATACCACTGATAACTTTCTCTCTCGCTCTCTCTCTCACACATACAACAAGCAATTCACTCCAGTCAGTCAATATCCATCCAGCATGTGTTAGGGTAAATATTGACACACCAAACATAGTCCCCTCTGTTGCCCCTAAATGACAGTCAGTCAACCACTCCCTCTGTAAAAACATGTAGTGCATCAGGCCTTCATGTCGATAAGGATCTGTCTCTGAAGGCAAACTTGAGAACTTTCTGAAAAGAAGATAACGTACACTTTCCTTCACCCTAGTATAATAAAACCTTTGCACCTTTTTTTTAAAAATGGGATGATTTTAGCATCCTACTCATTTCTGATGTGAGATTACTGTTATCCAGCCTTTTCATGTCTCCTGTTTCCTGTTTTTTTTCTGAAAATATCAAGTGAACTCTGACACCTTTGGCCTTGCCTCTTCTAAAACTAAGTATAATGGTTATGTGTGTTGAAAGTGGAAAATGAAACTTGTGGTCTGCTGTGTGCTGTCTCATTTTGTCTGTCTGACTGCTGCACGGTGAACTGAAGGGGTTAATTGTCTCCTGTTGTGAGTCATTATCCCTGCTGAGTGGATTCTCTCACTCTCTTTACTTAGTCTGTCGTCTAGCTGCATCTCACGGGCACTTTGCACCTCGTTATTCCCTCGGACCCGGGAAATTCAGAATAAAAGCCCTTTTTTACATCAACATAAAAATCATCTTTCTTTCTTTCTCTTTCTCACTCTCTTTCTCTGTGTACACTTACTAAAGAAGAACGAGGACATGTGAGTCAGACTTTCGGCAGCATCTTTCTCTCTCTGTCACACGCAAACACACCTCATCATACACCTCATTTACATTTTGTTCAGGTTTTACGCAGCGCCGTGTCCCACCGTAGAGACCAGGCCAGACCAGGCCAGGCCAGACCAGGCCAGGCCAGACCAGGCCGGGCCGAAAGTGAGGAAGGATAAACTACACTATAACACATCATTGCATTTTTTTTGCAAGTTAACCCGATATTTAGTGAAGTCGTGGTCTATTAAAACCCTGTCCGCCTGTGACTCATCATCATAAGCCAAACCACCACCAAAATAATAATAATACTACAAACAACAAGTTCAGATTAAGTGCTAATATGTTTTTTTCCCTAAAAACCCAATCTTCATATAACCTACATCAGTTTGATACTCCTCCCTGTGATGAATCCTATGAATTTAGGTCATAGAGACTCAGGCCAAAAAAAAAAAAAGGTTGTTAAACTGATTTTAGATGAGTTTCCTTCGGCTGCATCCCTGCCTGTGAGTGTCTCTGTGCAGCAGGTGGTTTCCAGGCAGGCTAAGCGCAGCACAGTGTGTCCTAGAATGAGTAAAGCGCAGAGCCGTAGGGGAAACAAATGGTTAATTTGTTATGCAGTATTGAGATCTCTGACACATAACACCTACACACAACACACTCAGCAAACACATATACTTTATCTATATCCCATAGCAGAACCTGTTAGCAGCTGGCTCTGTGTGTGTGTGTGTGTGTGTGTGTGTGTGTTTGTGTGTGTGTGTGTGAAAAAGAGTTCAACGGAGTCTTTTGTGAAGGTATTTTCTGTGTGTTCAGTGGTGATTGTGTGTGTTTACGTGTGCATGTACGTGTTGCTTTGTAGCTTACACCAATT
>CABFOQ010031361.1:0-19508 GCA_900660455.1 Gephyroberyx darwinii
ATCTTACCAGGAAACAGGATCCTGGTATGATCTGGAATTGGAATTAAATCCTGTTCAAGATCTTAAGTAGGAATATAGCACCTTGACAAAGGTGCAATTGATTAATATCGTATGTAAATAAACAAACTTATCTAAGACTGTTTGACTTAAGAAAGACAGTAAGATTGTTTAGGGTCATGTTAACATCTTTAAAGAATCTATCAATATATTTAACAATCCTTAAGGGTCCTGTTAAGATCCCATCAAGATCTTTAAAGCTCCTATAAAGATCCCAAACAAGATCTTTAGAGATCCTACAAGATCTTTAAGGATCCTGGCAAGATCAAGTAAGCAGGATCCTACAATATCCTAATTAAAATTTTAACCAGGGAATCTTACAATCCTGCATGTGCAGAAATTCCTACTTAAGATCTTCAACAGGATTCAATTCCTAAGCAAGATCTTACAAGGATCCTGTGTCTTGGTAAGATTTTACTAAGATCCTGGCTCTTAACAGGATATGTGAGAGAGATCCTATCGATAGCCAGGATCTTGCCCAGGATGTTGCTCCTAATTAGGATCCTAGGTGGATCTTTAAAGATCCTACAGGATCCTGGGAAAGATTTTTACCAGCATACCCACATGCTGGACTGATGCTCCCGGCATACATGACTGACCAGTTTTTGCTGAATAAACAAAGCAAAATCAGCATTACTCCAGTGCAAACGGTATCTTTTTCACTGTCCCTCTCACCTTTTATATCAAACACCTGGTGAGGTTTTTTGGATGTGCATGGACTACTTTCTCATTAACAGAAACACCAGGCAAGTGTCAGTGAGGACACGGCCTGAGGACCTTGAATGCCACACCCAGGCATGAGGGAATAAATGGAGATGGGGACAAAGGTCTATGATGACATAGCATACATCAGTCAGTTTGGCAGGATGTCTCCTATCAAGACAGCCTGGGTTCAACTCCCTGTGTGGCCATACCTGTCAAAATATCCTTGAGCAAATTACTCTAAGGTCACAAGGAAATGGCATTCTGATGACGTGTTTCCAGATGAAACAGGATGGCTGGGGCAGGACTGTTAAAAAGCAAAAATGCTTTGCGTATAACCTGTCACAAATTCTGCATTCTTTGGAGTGAATATATATACATGATTTCCCCGTTCAAAACTGCTACATAGACGCAATCGGTCCAAATAAAGCGACCCCGTCCACCGAGTTGCTTGCAGTGTGAACGCGGGGTTAACTGACCAACGGGAAACCACAGGCCAGTGTCTCGGAGGTAGGAGTTGAGGGCCTTGCGAGTCACACCGGGCTCCACCGTCACATCAAAGTCCTCCGGGTGGAGATCAAGAACCCGGTCCATGTTCCTCAGACTAAAACACACGCCGCCCTGAGGGGACAAGGAAGAAACAGACATGCATCACACATGCACGTGCGCAATAGTACAAAAACACACATTATTATTATTAGTAGGTAGTAGTAGTAGTAGTAGTAGTAGTAGTAGTAGTATTTGTGTTAGTCTCTCACCTTCAAGGCACTGACCCCGCCCTCCAGGCCTGTTCCGGTGCCAAAGGGGATCATGGGAAGGTGGTGGTGGTGGCAAATCTTGGCCAGGGCACTGACTTCCTCCACACAACGAGGAAACACCACCACATCTGGGGGACGACATCTGGACAGCAGCAAAAATCACACATTCAGAAAATAGCAACACAATCATTATTTTCCAGCACCTTTTCTATGTACCCATTGTGGAATTCCGGGTTTGCATTTGTGTCGGAAATCTCCTGGCGCCATCATGGAAATCCACTGGAAAATTAGCCGTGCACAAATAATGTTGAATTATCTAACAATTGGGCTGGAAAAAGAGAGATACCTGAAAAGATTGTTGTGGTGTGATTGTAGTTCAATTAATTAACGTTACAAGTCAAAGTGAATAGCCGAACAAGGTGGATTTGCTCCAAAACTTAGTTTAATTTGACACAGAAAGGTTTTTTTTCACCAATTAGTGAATACAAAGACAGACAATATGGACATACTAACAAATACTAAAGTGACAACAAATGATATCAATTTACTAGAAAAAACAGAAAGGACAAAGATAGGGGATCATTTAAAAAAAAAAAAAAAAAGCCCCTTTGGTCCAACAGGGAGCCGAAGTTGATGTTACTTCCGCCCTCCTCTGGTTCACTTCTAATACATTACAGATTACTTGATAGAAGAAAACTATTTGACTACAGTTCAGATTCTGAAGTATGTGATATTTATTCACTGACTATCTTATAAGTATAGCTTATAAAAGCTATCATAATTTGATAGAAGACGTGTCCCCCTCTTGTCTGTGCAAGATCACGCTAGCCATCTAGCCACTAGTAAACCAGTGGGTCCACTTTGGCTCCCTCTAGAGGCCTTACCATTAACGTTTCTAAATGTACAGCTTGTCCGTCTCAACAGAATTGAAGAGACACATATCATTTCTGTGCTGTTTTTGACTGGAATTGTATCTGGTAGAAGCTAGCATTGGTAGTGGCAAGCAGTGGCATATTAACATTAACATTTGCTAAATTAGCGTGCTGGCTAGTTAGGTAGCCAAAAACAAGTTAGGTTAAACTGAGATGACTCAGCAAAACTAACCTAACCAACCAACTAACCAAACTAAATTTGGAAACAAATCTATCGGACCGTTCACTTTTATTTCTGACATTGTTGAACTGACTTACACCAACACCACAACAATCTTTTTCCAAGCCTGGCTGTTCTATATTTAGCCATTATTTGCGCACAGGCAATTCTCCAGTGGACCTCCATGATGACGCTAACTGTGGTTACTAGGAGATTTGTAACGCAAATGCAAAGCCTCTATAGTCTCTGCTTCAAATCACTACAAGTTGTAGCTTGAGGAGAGTCGGCTCTGATAACCTGAACAAGCAGTTGGGGCCTGTATGAACACACTCTCAACTCTGTAGGAAAATTGCAGATAGTGTAAATGTGTAAGTAAATAGGCGTATCACTGCCCTGTCATTAAGACGCAGTGGTTATAGTTTTGAGTGTCATCACATTGAGGCTGTGGAAAGATTTTCTACCTCATATCCCCCAGAGCTGCCCTGATGGAATACGGGTTAGCAGTGCTGCGTAGGTTACCATGGTGATCTACCCTGCTATAAAGTAAGCCACCACAGTGAGACCAAAACTCCAGCCTTAAGCCCAACGTTAGCTTGCTAACCCGCTAATCTTGGTTCATGAGACAGGCCCTTGTTTTTTTGGCATTGCTAGCTAACTACCTAGTTAGCAGACTAATTTACCAAAGATTGAAGATGTTAATGGTATAATGGTAACATTGACTGCTAGCAACTGCTAATGCTCGCCTCTACTAGATATGGTAGTGTGCAACTCAGATGTGTTTACAAGAGATTGCTAATTAGCTAAGAAAGAGAGAGAGAGAGAGACAGACCTGTGTACAGACTCATCTTTGCCGTGTTGTTCTCTGACAGCTTCACCCAATGAGACGCCATCCTCACCACATACAGACCTGAATGCAGAGACCACCCTCTCCAGACCAGCACTCTGTCCAGGAAAACAGACACACACACACACACACACACACACACACACACACACAAAATGAATACACTGAGGTGGAGAAAGAATCATAAACAGAGAGCAGGAGAGAGAAAATTACTTTGTACACTGCAGTGAACAGTACACTTGAATTAAATAGTACACTGAAGAGGAACCTGGATATACTCCGTTTGCTCTTGAACGTCACACCAAACTCCAATCGTAATTCTGGTAATGCAAAGTGTCCTTGTTTACTGACAAGATGCAGACCTGGTAGATAGGCATTAAGGCAGGATGTACAATTTCCTAGTTAGCTTTTACTATGGCAATGGAGGTCATTATTACCATTATACCTGCATTATAGGTCATTATACCTGCTTTGTCTACCTCACTCTGAAAATATCTCTATTACTACTCTTATTGTATTTCAATTTGCACCTTATTACTTTGCACATTATACTGTTTGATACTTAGTTATTTACTTATTTATTTATTGACTTACTGTATTATTACTTATTTTTTACTTATTTGACTTATTTTTAACTACTGTGTAAAGTTGAGTTGACCCGGAGGACAAGAATTTCACTACTGGTAATGATGTTTGCGTTGTTATCTAGTATGTGACAATAAACTTAAAACTTGAACCTTATTAGGGCTTCAAAGTGGGTAGTGGATGGGGAGAGGCTGCAGGGATAGCAGGGCTGTGATGACTATGACATCAACATCTCCATGTACTAGTAGGTTATTGGATAACTAGAGTATTTATATTGTGAAAGGGAAAGTGGTAGACAAAAAGTTTCTCATAGATGACAAAGTTGTGCAAACAGTGATAGAGAAACGGCAAAAGCTTAGGAAGCTGGTACGATGCAAGCCTCAGTGATAAGGGTCAATTTCAGGAGTTGTGGCAGGAAATGATAGAAGGTTTGGATTGTTGCCTTGGCTGATATGGCGGTTGACAGTGTATGAGGTCCCCCTATCTATGTTAGAAAAATTAGAAAGGCTGGTTAACTCATTCATTAGAAAATGCCTCGGAGCCCCACACTGTCGAAGCAGTGTAGCCTTGTATGGGGAAAGCTTTAGAAATAAAACACTGCGAGGCAAGTTGTGCATTCAGGCCTAAGTCTAAGTGGACTAATCTATCTGCTGAACCACAACATAGTGATTTGCATTATCATATGAACTATATATCATTACCTACAAAAAATAATCAATACAATGCAATAGTCATCATCATTACCAAATAGTGATGGACTGCACTGACAGTAGTCTTGGTTAACTAAAATTACTGTTATGGAAAGTTATTTCAACACTCATGTCTGAAGAAGATAAGAAAAAAACCCTGAACCTTCTTGAATATCATATGGGTTTACCCAATATAATTAGCAACAATAGTGGATAGAGTGAAAACTAATTTAGATGGCTAACACTGGAGTGAAATTAAACTATTCCTCATTTTGCTGGGGGAATCGCTTTCAGGGACCTCTGGTAGTCCTTGGACCCCACTGATATGTACACGTCTTTTTAGATTGCTCTGTATCAATGAATCAATGAATCAAGAGTTTCCTTGGTTCAAACAGGTACAACTACCCGTAAGGCCAAAGTCTACGTCACAGGGGTCACACGGTCCAAAGTCACTTCTACACTCTATACATGAGAAAACAACAGTGCTATTGCACTGCATCGGAATTTACCTTCGCATAGCACTTGACCTGATATAATAGAGCAAATATAATTACTGGTATTGAAAGTTAAGCTGAATCAATAAAGCGTAACTACTTTAAAAGTCACTTACTCTTGCAGTGTTTTCGTTTTTAATATTGCGACACTGCAGGAAACGCGGCAGGCGAAGAAGGCAGCGTCGGGCAGTCGTCAAGGGTAGCCACATTGTTGTGCTCCGCCAGCCAGAACAAGAACGACACTTCCGGTCAGGATAAAAGCGTCATTCGAGCAAATCAACAGCACTCAAATATTGACTTTAAAAAATAAATAAATAATTAAAAAACAAATTAAGCAATTAAATACAACCCTAAAATACACATATTGTTTTATTTATCAACACACTAACATTTAGGCCCAGCAGGCACCGAACAAATCATGGCAGGGTTTCAAAATCAGCCATACTGCAAAAACAGTGACATTTTCAGACTAAATTGGACACCGCAGAGGTCACCTTTCACTGTTGCTCTGTTTGTCCCAAGTTTCTGGTGATTTGTCCCTCTTATCCAATTTTTTGGCCTTCTTGGCTTGGCTTTTTTGGCTGTTTGCACTTGAGAAGAACATTAGGCTAGTGTTAAGGTCAATGCAGTGTCTGTTTCCTTCCCTGCTAATCTTTTTGAATAGCTAGTTTTGGTTCATCAGTATAGGGCTGAGCTGTTTTTGTTCAATGTTTTTTTTGTTCAAGATAGATAGATAGATAGATAGATATTATAGAATTATAATCTTCATCCCCAAAACCAAAACCTGGTAATAAAGTGAATTAGTTCCATAGTGCCATTAGTCAAATTTCACTAATATTCACTAATATATAATATGTAAACGTGTCAAAACAAAATCCTTGTTTTTTTTTTGGTTTTTTTTAAAGAAGTTTCTGTTCTATTTTCAAAACAGCTTATGAATTTGATTTTTGATTTGAACTTATTGGAACTTCTCGGGATACCCCTCAGTACTGTAGTAGCTGTGCAGTTTAATACCGTGCTTTTATTGAAAAAAATCATAACATAAAACAATCAAACAAATAAATAGACAAACAAATATAAAACTTTCATTTTGGTGGCTTGGGTAAGGTCTTATTGTTTCCGGAGCAGATAAACGGCTACAGTAGAACTAAGCAGTGTCAAGCTGCTCAGAATAATTAAACAACTTCTGGTCATAATCTTCAAAATAAACCCACTGTTGACGACCATAGGGTGTAGCGTCTTTGAGTAATACAAAACATCAAAGTAAAACTAAAGCATATATTTATACGGAGGAATATATAGTAAATGAGAGCAATTGAGAGCAAATATCGGGGGGAAATCACATCAGGGGAGCGTTCACGCCCTGTAAACTGGTAGTTTGGTGCCCTATGTCTGATAAAGCCACATAAATATTATCTTGTCAATCACCAATCATTGCTCTACTCTTGCTCTACTTTTTGTAGTCAAAGAGATCCGTTACTTGGAGTCTGCGCATCCTAGTACTTATTTCCTTCTAAATGACAAACGTTATTTTGAAGTCTAAATCACCCTTTTCCGGTCTTATTCTGGCTAACTCCGACAGGCTTTGAGGCAGTTTGCAGTAGGACGGAATGACGTCTGCATCGTACCGATCAGAGGGTGGCGCTGCAACTCCAATTCAAGATGGATTTAGAGTGAAGCTACAACTAGTAAATTAAGGAAAGAGCTGGAAGTTTCTCGTCAGCGCCTGTGAATATGCACCATTACCCATTTTATTGACTCGAAGTAGGTAGATGAAGCCGTACTGAATTAACACTCTAGGTAATTAAATGGAGTTGTTGTGCTAACCGTCTCCTTAATGTTATGTTAGTAGTTCGAAGTCCGTACGTGTACAGCTGTAACCTTGACGCCAAACTCCATGCAGTAATCTGTCAATTTAACGTGGCCTTGTTTATCATCTTAAACACATGCTTGATAAAGTCATCATTCAAGACTTTTCTAAATTATATGTAGACGCTCTTTGATGCGGCAGTGATAAAATCCACATAGCAGATTTCAATAAAATGTCTACTTTTATAATGTGTTCCCACATTCTTCGTACACCGAAATAAACCGTGGGCGGGGCTAGCAAGCGACATGAACCGACTCTAAAAATTGAGATTTTATTGAAATAAAGTGCTTCTTCGTGGATTATTTATGTGCCGAATGTAACAGAGGACACTAACCATATATCTGGACTCATTATAGACCAATGACAACCTCTGTTGAAATCTTTGCATCTATAAAGGTTAAGGAAGAATATTTGTCCCCCTAACCTGTTGTTTATTTTTTAACAGTGTCGCGTGCCTAACTGCAGCCATTTAAACAGTGTATTCGCTTCGAGAGGTCATGTTTCCCATAGACCTGCCAGCTGTGTATTACGATGACGTGACCTCAGCATCTGAGCAGTACCTCTGCTCTTTGGAGTCAAGAACTCATGAAAATGAATGGTTCGAAATGCCACACCCCTCTAAGGTACCATAACAACTTTTTTAACGTATGAGTATTTTTTAAACAATCTGTATTTCTTTGCATAAACAAACAAAGACTTAAAAAGTAGGTGGGTCCGGTTACCCATAGGTGTTTTCTTGTTGTCTTCAACTGTGGTTCAAAGTCAATGATTGATTGGGGTGCTAATGTCAAACAAAGCCTTGTCTGATCCTTGTCCGAACAAACAGAATGAGATTTAAATGTTATTATAATACTATTACAATTTTGTTTGACACTTGACAAGGATATCTATTGGGAAGAAGTACACAGTGCTTGTCTTCAGATCGGGGAATGTAGAAGTGCTTGTTTCCCTGTCCGTTCAGGTGGCAGTAACAGGAAGTAACGTGAGCCGGTTGCACTTGTTTGAAGATGGCCAACCTGACTGCACTCTCCTGGCGCTACACCCCCCTGATGATGAGACGCAAGGTTGGGGGCCACACACACACACACACACACACACACACACACACACACACACACACACACACACACAGTGTAATGCTTTTTCTCCTGTACCACCTTTCAGTGGTGGCTGTGTACCTGCATGGGAAGTGGTGGTCTGTGAACGATGTCTTACGGACATCCAGCAAATCCAGGACTGGCCTTGTGTTGGTAATCTTGCTTTCTGTGTCTGTGAAATTTGAAACGAGTGGCTGGCACTGAAAATGAATGTTGCTCTATAAAATGTATTTCTTCTATTGCTACCCTAGGTAATGATGGTACTACTGCTGTGTAAGTTTGCTTAGGTAAAGATGCATGAATCACAAATAGTATAGCTAGGATCCAATGTTTGTCCCAGTCTATTAGTGCCGGGCAGTTTGAGTCTTTTTGGTAATTTGTTCATTTCGAACCAGTACCTTTAAAAGTTTTCTTAGATTGAGTGATTCAGTTTTCATAACTTCCAGGCAACTGTTATTATGAAGTGCTCTTCACCTTTTAGGACACTAGAGGGCATGCTAATCATTTTTGCTAGGACATTGGGCCCCGCTGGGCCCCGCATTACTTACACTCAACTTACAGGAAATTCACCCTTACGGAAAATGCAAATCACTACCCAAAAATTCAGGATATGTAAAAAAAAAACTATATTTGTCCATAGAGTCCATAGAGTAATATGACTTAGTTGTGTAAAACTGTGTAAGAGCCCTGACGTGTAGTAAAAAAAAAAATAAAAAAAAGAATGACTATTTACTAACTTATTTACCATTGGTGTTTGTGTGTGTTCTTAGTGTTTGCTGTTTGTTCGTCCATATTGATATCCCCAGGTGCAGTCGGTTATGGAGAGGGTGATTCTGTTCCTGCTCAGCCAAGTAGTGGAGAGGCTCCCACAGGAGGAGGCGCTGTTCTCCCCTCACCCCCGGATGGAGTTTGGCAAACTGCTGTGGAGAGACGGGGAGGCGGTGGGCTTCTACACCGTCAAACACAAAGGTAATAAGGAGGAGCAGAACGGAGAGGAGAGGGTGGAAGATGAAGAAGATTAGAATAAGGAGATTAAAGAGGAAGCGGTAGAGGTGGTGGAGGAGATGGAGAGGGTGGAAGAGGAGGTTTTGGAGGAGAAGGAGAGGAGGTGGCAGAGGAGTGGGTGGAGGAGAAGGAAGAGAAGCTGGAGGAAGATCATTGGTAGGAGGAGAAAGGGGGTGAGAATTCAGGGTAAATCCACCTAAACTCAGTGTATCCAACGTATTTGAGCAGATATAGAGTTTACCGACCTTTATAGACTGATGTAAATATTTATGAAATAAATTCATAGTATACATCATAGTAAAGTTGCATCAAACTTTTGTAAGTTCTGGATAAGCAAGCCAGTCATTATGTGTCCTGATAGGGTGAATCAAGACCCAAAGTGAAGGCTCCCTGTATCCTGCTCATCCCACAGCTACTTACATTAATCATTTGACATGAAATATTGATTTTAAAATGTTTTTTTATAAGCTAAAGTAATTTACAATCTTCTGCCAAAAAATAGTTCAGCAGAACTGCAACCATAGACACTTCTGTAGCTAGCATCCACTGGCTACACTGTGGCAGAATTGTAACCATAGAAATATCTAGCCAGTGTCCACTGGCTACAAGATAGCAGAACTGTAACCATAGAAACATCTAGCTAGTGTCCACTGGCTACACTGTAGCAGAACTGTAACCAAAAAAACATCTAGCTAGCATCCACTGGCTACAACATAGCAGAACTGTAACCAAAGAAACATCTAGCTAGCATGCACTGGCTACAAAATAGCAGAACTGTCACCATAGAAACATCTAGCAAGCGTCCACTGGCTACACTGTAGCAGAACAGCAACCATGGCAGTGTTGTTCACCCTCTAACCAAACGTTTCAGGCTCTCCAATTAAATAAAAAATAATATTGGAAAAATCTTCCACCTCGGTTAGCCAAGTGTTTGTTGGCAGTAACCAGGGAGTGATGTGTTTTTAGCACGAGTTGTCGCTAGTTAAAGCTGTGTAATATATTAAGATAGCGTCTTCTAAGGAATTAAAGCATTCTGAAAATGTATTTGATTTTTGTTTAAGCACCACTAGGAAACGTTGCATGTCCCCAGCTGATTTCCATCTGTATTGAATAGAGCAGTGAAAGAATAGCCAGATTTATAGCTTGGAGAACAGAACGTTTTGTAATCCAATATCAAAACCAGAGGACTCTGATCACAGGGAGTCTCTGAAGTCCTCTGCCTCTGGTCACTACAGCCAAGTGGAGACTATTCAGAGCCAGCAGCGCAGGCTGTTTACACTCCCCCTGCCTTCTAAATCTCGAAGGAGCTCAAAATGTAAATTAAAAGTGGAACTTGGACTGAGTTTAAAGGTACACTATGTAAGATTTATGGAAAATAGCATCCCTTCACAGTCACAAAGGTGAATGACAAATCTAAATCAAAGCAAAGACGGAACCCGCCTCCACAGCTCACACCCAGGCCTTAACCTCTTCCAGACAGTGTTGCATACACACACCCTTACTGAGCGAAACAATGTAATCAGTTGTTATTACCGCCAAGGTTAATAATCGACCACGCTGACCAATTATTGATGTGTGCTAGCAAGGCTTTTGCCCAAAGACCAGATGATCATTATAAACATTAAATAACGTAAATTGCGCTTACCTGTATTGCAGAAAAAGAGCCGACTCAGCATCATTTTAATTGCGTTTGTCTGTCTCATGTTCCTCCTCCTCCTCATTATCAATAAGAATGTTTAGTCTCGTTTTTGACTAACATTTCTAAATCTTGCATTTAAAAGAGTAACTATTACACCACTCTGGGTGTTGCAGGCAGTTTGTGCAGGAGCTGGACCAGTCAGTGCTACCTGCTGCCTGTTCTGGACACCGTGCTGGTGAGGAGCCACTGGAGGAGGCAAGGCTTGGGCCTTCAGATGCTGGAGGACTTCTGCTCCTTGTTCTCCAGAGAGGAGGTGCTGGGAGTCAGCTCTCCATTTTCACCCTGCATGGTGGCAGGTTAGTCAGGTCCCCTGCATTGGAAAAACAAAATCCATTCATTTGTTTGTTCATTCATTCATTCAAGTTCTTTTTGTGTCCTTCCTTCCTTCCTTCCTTGAATATGCACTTTACTACATTTAAAGAGGTATTAGGTAATCTATGACTTAAGGAATTGGAACATCATCAACAGGCCTCTGGTACAGCTTACAGTGGCCTGTAATTAACGCAAATATAAAAGCCACACTTTCACAGGCAAGCTATTTAGAGCAATTCCAGTGGGTAATAATATGTTTTTCTTTTCCTTCTCCAAACAGGGTATGGGCCTGTCGTGGCAATTTGTCAAAGAAGTCGATTGCCACTGAAAGTTGATTGATCAGAGTGATCACTTACTCATATAGCTCAAAGCGTTTCTCTGTCCCTCTAAGAGTGAGCAGGATCTTTATACCTTCAAGTTACACAAACCCCTTTAGGTTTACCTCAGGTCAAAATAACAAGGTGGTAGAAGAGACATAACAGTGGGGGAAACAGATAACTTGGAGACTCTCTGTCAGGCCCCAAGGTCGTCTCCCAGGTGGCATCAGTATTTTGTATGAACTAGATACAGCATGGCATATATGTATGGCATCAGCTACTACTACCACTGATACATATGTGTGTACCATCTCTACTGCTATTTCATGTAATACCGTGTAAAGTAAAGTAGTTTTCTTCCACAGGCTGTAAGGTGAGCTTTGTAAGTAAGAAATATCAGCTCCTGGCCAAATAATCATTAAGCCATTGGTTTGGTTCAACAACCCTATCAACCCTCACTGATACATTATGGTCATTTTGTGCTAGTGGCCAGTAAAAATGAAGCGTATGAATGCAGCCATGGCTACGTGAGCTAATTGGATCGCTCCAATGTGGTATTACATTGGAGGTAAGGATTTTCAGATTAGTCTATGTACCAGGTAGTGCTCTGACTCCTTCAAGTCCCCCTAAAGCCACCGCGGTACAACAACTTCCTTGTGACCTTTTGAGGCATCCCAGATCGCCAAAGGAGAATTGGAGTGATTACTAGTTATGAATGAACTCACATAACCAGATCACTACTATGACACAGCACTAGGTGAAACACCAGGTCGACCAGTACAAGGGTTTGGTGGCCTTCTGCCAGACACTTGGGTAGAAAGGCTGGGTTGGGATGCAAGGTGATGCTTTTTTTTTTTTTTTTCACTATGAAGACACAAATATCACACACGATATATTTGAGTTCACATTACACAGCAAATCAAATGTTGCAACGTGAACCACAAACCAAGCATGTGTCCTGCCATGGCATTACCTTGTTGGTGATGTCAGAATTCAGGACGTCTGAGAAATCGACTTCACCATCACCAGATCCCCCCCAAGTAGTATTTACCAGCTGAAAACTGAGGTGAACTGATGACCTGATGCCCCCTGTGTATCCAGTATGTAGGAAGTTCCTGCAGCTGCACGAGGAACGCCGAGAGCATCTGTATGAAGTGGAGGCTCCTGGGGGCTGGACTCAACGGCGAAACATCTGGCTGAAAATCCAGCTAGACCACCACTCTAACAGTAAGGGTGATATCAGCTATTATGGTATTTTAAAAGATTTCATAGCAATGATTATTTTCTTTGTACATTTACATTTATTCAGTTAGTTTTCAATAATGTTTTCTGTAAATGAATTCTTCATTTATAGGTAGTAATCTATCCCAGAGTTTCCCTACCATTGAATAGAATAGTGGGGTGGGTCACCCTGCCTAACGAATGAACCAAAAAAATCAACAGCTTTAATACTGAGGTATCACTATTGTCCTTCAAAACCCGATATCGGTCGACCCCTTGTGTGTAAATTTTGATACCCACTGTACAT
Organism: Gephyroberyx darwinii; assembly: GCA_900660455.1. Classification (NCBI taxonomy): domain Eukaryota; kingdom Metazoa; phylum Chordata; class Actinopteri; order Trachichthyiformes; family Trachichthyidae; genus Gephyroberyx; species Gephyroberyx darwinii. The sequence continues at coordinate 13,050 of CABFOQ010031361.1, forward strand.
CAGGTATAGCTGCGTAAGTTAACGACAACGGCAGATGCAAAGATGGAGGTCCATTCCAGGGAAGGATCCCAACAACTCAAAACTCTCCAAGGAGGATCCTGCAGAGAGTCAAAGCACCAAGCACCTCTCTTCCAAAGCAAACAGTCAAAATCCACCACAAAAAAACTGGCAAGCCATTCAAAGCTTCACAGTTCTGTACAACTTTTTTGTGAGAGACCACAGGAAAGTGGGGTAGCAACTGAAATCTGCTGTTTGTTCATAGAGACGAGGCCTCTGTCAGCAGGGGGCGTAAGGGCCAAACGCTCCTGTCTCCAAACACATGAAAGTACCCATCCCACCCATACCCACATCCTCAACACCCTAATTTCCCCAAAACATCCATAAAATAAAAGTAAAGCAATGTAACTATCCAGTGTGGAAAAGAGAAAATGATTTCCAGAAGGTTTACATTAGAGAGGCCTGACAGTCTGATAAAGAAAGTCTGTAGGCTACACTGAAGTGCAGCATGCACAACCAGGCACCCTGGCTACCAACACATCGTTGGACAAGACAAGGTTAAAGCTGCAATATGCAACTTTTCACCATGTGGCAGCAAAGTCCTGTCCCTCAGGTGGTCAAGTTCACGCCCCAATGCTAATGAACACCAATGCTGATGTTCACCGTGCATTTGAATGTGTCTTGTGTCTCCGTTCAGGCATTCAGGAGTCCCAGACAGACACAAGCTGATAATGTATAACACATCCTATTTATTAATTGTTATATTTTGATGTTGGAAAAAAACTGATGTGACTGCAGCTTTAACTGAGAATTGGCTCTGTCCACTGCCACAAAATGTCTTTGCACAATCCTGGACTTTCCAATGTATGAATAAGTTCTTAACAAAGACAAATGGGAAGTGTTTGTGTGTTTGTGTGTGTGTGTGTGTGTGTGTGTGTGTGTGTGTGTGCCTTTAGAACAATCCCTAGAGAAGATAAAAGTGCCTTTTTGTGTCTGATGTATTCAGACACAAAAAGGCAGAGCCACTGAATCAGGCTGACATTATGCTGTTCAGTATATTCAGAGCCTATCTATGGCAAAGTTAAAAAGAGAAAAAAAAACCTACTCTAAAACACTTTGAGCAACTTTGACTCTGGCCTATTTTCTTCTGGGTCCATTTTGTTGTTTGTTGGTGTATTTTTTTATTCCCATGGACCATTGGCCAAACGTAGATGATGTCATGTCATGGTGCATAGCAATGTAGGAGTATCTCAGGGTGGAATTTTACTTTGAGTACTTGACCTCATTGATCTCTGCCTTTCTAGACGTAAATAAGGAGTGTTGCCCCACATCAGGAGAAACCGTGAGGAATGAAGGAGATGCTACATCTCAGAAGGTGAACACCTTACAATGTCTTTATGCCTGCTTTAAATGAACAGCAAATCTAAGTGACAGGCTTTGACCATTGAATCGAGTGTACTCTCTTCCTCAAAATGTAAACTAACATTCATATGTAATGTGATCCTGATTGACCCAGATGATTTCAGGAATGTGACTCATCAACTAAACTTTATTTACTGGGATGCACCAGCATTACATATACGGAAATTATTTTCCTTGAAAGTGTTATCAGCCATGATGTTGCTATGTAACAATAACAACTCTATATCTTCTGTTTTTCTCTAGGAGCAGTCTCATGCTGCTGGACAGGATGTTGCCTCATTGGAGAACACCTGCAATTTGTACAGCCTCAATCCCCTGCTAACAGGCTCTTCTGAGGAACGAATTAAGCCTTGCGATCCAAGCCAAGGAGGAAGCTCCCCAAGCAGCACATTTGCTGGAACAGGATGTAGCCGAGCGTCCCACGCTGAATATCCGGATATTGGACCTTCCCCCGGGCTACCAAAGTCCCCAAACAGAATGAAAGACGCCCAAATGTTATCCAGCTCTCTGACATCCAAATGCGCTGGATCTTCAGACCCTCTCAGACCGAGGCCACAAGCAGAGGAAATGCTCAAATGTGCTAAAAGGGTCAGAAGGACACTGAATTAAACCTTGGACACGGACAGGCCTTGTGCTGTTAACCAACACTCAGAGAGAAGGCACAGATAGTCATACAGCCAGGGATTTACTCAGTTTACCCACCTTTTTATTTGTGGAATAGACTCAACTGACCTTTTATAGCCTGACAAATATTTATGAAATAAATTCATAGTATACATCATAGTAAGTAATATTATACAGATGTTAGTTATATGAGGATAGGCTCTTTTAAGCTTTTTGGAAAGTATAATAGATTAGATTAGATTATAATTGAGTTTATATTGTTATTGCCTTATGATGATCACTGTCTGGAGGTCAGAATTTAGCCAGCTTTTTCATTTAGCACTTCATCACTCCACAGACTCAAAGAGCCTTACTTTATCAAGCAAATTGTACAGAAGTTCAAAAGCATCTTGAAATTGGGAATTTTTCATTGTTTCATATGTTGAATCGCTTAGGCCATGGTTTTCAGTGTCTTTCTAAATATGTTCACATACACTTAAATTAATTTAAATTAAAAAATAACCAAACAAGGTCCAGTGACTGTGACATAAATTTCAGTACGCACTAATGACCTTTGAATATAATGTAAATCACTTTATTCAAACTTAATTTCCTTTCATCGCTGAAATACATTATTAGTATTGGGAACAATCTGTTTTATACGACCACCTTTAACGCTTCACAGTATTGCTGTCAACTACGCTTACGTAGCATTGCGTGATTTTTTCCAGTCGTCTTCCACGCAGAATGCAAGATATCTTCTCCCCCACCTAGTACATGAATCCAGCACGTCGCGTTTGACAAACCGAGCGCACCTTTTTGACGCTGATCCGTCTAGAAGCAGGAAGTCGGTTAGAGAAACAATTTGGAGAAGCGAAAAAGTTCCAATAATATACAAAAATGAGCCGAATTTATCACAACACATCCTTACAAAATAAACCAGTACACAATGAGAAAATGGAGCGTGCGTGGTGTCCCTCTGACAGGTAGGGGCGTTTGTTTGAGATCTAAGGCTGACTATGGAGGGAAAGGGATTGACGAATTCCAAAACATTATCCCCCATACGTTCCGTTGTCTCGAGAGGGCTGTCACCAAACTCCATTCAACGAATGTAATCGACAATGTATTCTGGTAAACTCTGCGCTCAAGTGAACCGCAAATCAAGGCTTTATTTCAATAAAATGTCAGTTTTAAATGTACTGTTCGTTTAACGCCCTCTATGGTGTATTTTGCTGGATGGAAAGTGTGGGAATAATAGGCTAACCAATTCTAAAAGTTGACATTTTATTGAAATGAAGTGCTGCTTGGTGTATTGGATGCATGCCGAATCGAAGATAAGACACCAATAGTTCTTTGAAAGGTCTTAAAATATGTACTACGAGGTTTGTTTCTTTGCCAAGAAGCAAGGCAGCATCAAACTGCCGGATTTGTGAAAGGAGTTTGGCCAGAGGGTCTCTGAATACAAGTGAACGGAGTGTATTGGGGTTAGAATTACACCCGAAGTCCATATATATACGTGAATCAAACTGGGTTTATTTATCTATGTATGTGGACCTATGATTTCCCATCGTTGACACCTTCTGTTTCACTGAGCACAACATATACAAGACAAAGAACAGAAATAGACAAATTTCACCGCATAATGTCTATGGTTTTATTCCTGCCAGTGGCCCTGGGGTTCTTCTAGAAGGAAAGCTGCTGGATGTGTCCAGACATGCCATTACCGATGTCAACAATCAGAAGGTACTGTAGGCCAGTCTACCTACCAAGGAGCCAGGTATGGGCAGGCCTGTATCTAGGACACTGGTTCTCACCTTTATTGAAGTAAATGATTGGTAGCCTCTATCTCACTCCAGTGGTATTGTTATTACTAGTGTTTCTCCAAATTAAGACTATTTCCCATAAACTCTGTTGCTTCCTGCCCCCCTCCCTGGCATCTTTGATTTTACTCAAGAGGATCAACATGTTGGAAGTGATCTTCCTTTAACTCTTTCCACCATCTGTCGTTGCCAGAAACTGAAAGCTTTCGGAGGGGTCTGAGATCATTTGTACCAAGTTGGTCCGTTTCAAAGTCTGTTTCAGCCATTTAGCCACATATGTGCATATGTGAACACCCCCAAACGATCTCAGACTGCCTGAAACGAACCAAACTGAGACCTTCTCGGGAGGTGGTCTGAGAGCGGTTCGTTGAGAGTTTGTTTTGCGATTGGCATGTTTTTCCTATTGTGAACACAAAGCGCTTTTTCATTACATTTTTGTCTCCCCATGCTCATACAGCGGCTATATTGGCTTTTTCTGCCAGCTTGAAAAAACAAACATGTCTTTGGAGGATGATTTACTGTGGTTCATTCTGTGAACCAAATATTATTGAATGCACTGCAGGCCTGTTGATTTATTTATGTTATTTCTAATTCAGTGTTTCCTCAGCGCTACCATAATTATGTCAACATTGCATTTTTTATTTCATGCCACAGACTTATTTTTTTTTAGCTAAAATTCTATTTTTGTTTTTCTTTTCATTTTCCATATTTTTGTGGGCTAATCAGAAAAGGAAATACCACAAGTAAATGGATGTTGCCACCAATAGTTAAGGTCTGATTTCTTTTTACAGTTGGTTCACTTTTTGGTCCACTTCAAGAGAACTGGGTTTGAGAACTATATGTGAAACCACCCTTAGTGAATTGACCCTGTACCCATGCTGTAGCTGGGATTGCGGCGGGACGGTAAACCTATATTGCTGTTGAACTGGCTCAGGACCAGCATTCTGATCGGGTTCCTGCCGCAGACGAATATATTTTTTTGTCCTTTGCCAATCACATCAAAATTAACATTTTTGACAAAGACCACACACAAACACAGACAGACATACCAGAGACCACACATTGTCGTTTGCTGTCACTGGCAGGTCCGTTTCTATGCGTTGTACATCAAACCCACACGCGTCCATCAGCGGAGGTTTGAAGCTAGTGGGAAGGAGATAGAGCCAAACTTCAGCAACACCAGAAAGGTCAACACTGGCTACCTCATGTCCTCCTTCAGTGAGTTGATAACCAATGTCATCAGAAATGGCCTCGTTCCATTCTCAATTCAGTCTATTCAAAATGCAAATTTGAACTGGAATTTCTTAGGATAGAGCATTCATTCTTTTTATTCATGGAAAACATTTCATATAAAAGTGACACGATACATTTTTGTTGTTATATGTTATATTGTGTAAATAATTTCTTTATATCACTAAATTTCTATCACTATGTTATACACTATGTTGAGTGATAGTAGGCTCAATGCTAACACTTTAGCATACACTATGCTGAGTGATAGTAGGCTCCATGCTAACACTTTAGCATGTGTTAACATGGAACATGGAGACCCATGGATGATTTTGGTGTCTTAAACTACATAACAGATAAGTTGACCAACGGGGCGGGATCTACCAAAAGCCTCCTGTATTCCTTTAATTCTCACCAATACATACCCTAACCATAACCCTTCCCATAAATCTAACCAAAAATGGAAAATCTTTTGCATACATTTATATGTATGTATATTGTATATTTTTTCCCCATGCAGAGGTGGAGGCTAAAGGGGAGTCAGACTGTCTGTCTGAGGAGAAGCTGTCAGCAATGGTGAACAAAGCAGAGCTGGTGAAGATGACTGACAAACACCGACCCAGCGGGGCTTTGGCCTTCTGGTACCCAGAGTCAGAGATGGACAAAACAGAGCTGGAGACGGGGCAGGATGTGCGCCTGAAGACCAGAGGAAACGGTCCTTTCATCTGTGAGGGTTTTTTCCCCCCTATCCCTATCTTTTTTCATTTTCTAAATGTAAAAAAAAATTCAATTAATCCTGCACATTCAACTGGAAAAATATATACATATTATTGAAACACAGAAAATGGTATATGTACATCCAAAGTGTCAGGTTAAAAAAAAAACGATACTGAAAAAGGAAGAAATACCCACACCCAAAGGTTGCATAAGTAAAGCTAAATCTTTCTGAGGTAATGCACATGCTGTACAAGCTGTAGTAGAGGAAATCCTCTGACTTGACACACAGCTGGTCTGGAGTTCAAAGTACATTTGATCCGACCCCCTTTAATTTGTTAAATTGCAGAGGCTGGGTTTGTTTGTAAAAGCCTAAAGGTTCCTTATGGTTCTCATAGTCCTGTCCCACTAATCAAGTGCGTGTCCTAGAGGTGACCTTTGTGGGGGTGGGGGGTGAGTTGGGGAAGGTTTGAATGAAACCGAACTTGAATGTCTTTGTCCGGTCTCCCTCACAGGCACGTTCATAACCTCAAAGGGGAACATGCTGAGTTTGACCCTTTTCATACTGAATAATGTCATCAAGCCCTTTGATATCCAATAGTCGGTTTGGGACGGAGTGGAATGCTTTGTATAATTTGAGTATCTGTGAGTAACAGTCTGCACTGTGTATGGG